>JAGRRF010011991.1:947443-971243 GCA_019097615.1 Morone chrysops | reverse complement strand
GGGGGGGGGGGGGGTCGCAGGCGAAAGGGAGGGCCTCTTTGTTGAGAGCGGGGGGACGTGACGGATGAGAGAACGTGTTTGGTTGATGGAGAATGGATGTGCGGGTGTAGCTTATACCCCTATCCTTTATACAATACAGCGTAACCCTGCCCATATCCACAGACAGCCGTGTCTGACGTGCCTGACAACAACACTAAAGGTGTGGAATTGCGATTGTGAGGCCGTGTTTTCCGTGCCTTCACACTCTCTGTGCATGAGGCGGAGGCGGGGACTGTGTGTCTGTGCATGTGCGTGTTCAGAAAAGCTTGTGATCAAGCTTGCATGTGTCCACACACATGATTTAATGGGAACTCTTGATGCTGTTAATGAGTGATTGAGAGCACTATAACAAACCAACACAATCAAACCAGATGTAGAGGTCTATTTGGCCGGCTGCCATGCAGTTATGGGAAACCCCCTTCCACCCAAGAAGCACACACATAGACAGGATGTACTGTGCTGCAGGCATAGAGGAAGGCTGACATGTCACGCTAAGGGGTTAAAGGGGGGGTTATGATTTGCTATTAGACCAAGAGGAGGGCGTACAAACGGAGAGAGTTCCCTGGGAGACTCTTCTGGTTCCTGCTCTACTATGTGTACATGTATGCGTGTGTGTGTGTGTGTCCTTCATGAATTCCTTCACATTCCTGAGGATCAGCGTTAGGAAGCTCAGTGTCCTGCCAGCTGTGGGTAGATTTAATGCATCTGCCACTCACTGCTGCAGCACTTCTGCACAGTAAAGTAAAGTGGCTGTCCTCTGGTTTTTGCACCCGGAGCTGGTAGAAACTCTTGCTCAAGGGCACTTCGGCGGGGGGGTGGGCTGTCACGTTGATTAGCGATGTGATCTGAGTGTGTCTTTTGGCCTTTTCTCTGTGTGTGTGTATACACGTGTGTGGGCATACACGTGTACACCGCAGGAGAGAGTTGAAGCATAATGAGGCGAGTGATGATGCTGAGGAGTGAAAAAACCTGCCGCAGCACTCAGCTCAGGTGTGAATCTCTTCCTCCATGTGAGCGAAGAAGTGAGTGGCAGACTAATTATCGGTTGGAGTTCCAGTAATTGAGGCGCAGCAATTTGCGGCCACATTTAAGGCGGTAAAACCTTCACCAGCAGGCCAATTTCCTCTGGAGGAGAGGAGCTCCACAAGCACTCCACGAGGGGAAATCCACCCTATAAAAGAATGTGCGTGTTACTGCGAGTGCTCTATAATGAGCTTGTACTGTTGAATCCAGACGTGAGCATGACAAAACCCAACACACATTATAAACAAAGGTGGCACTTTGGAGTGAAGTTGCATTAAATAAAAAATCCTGCAGTGAATCATAATATATATATATATATATATAAGGTGAGTGCTTGAAGGTTGTAGTCAGAATAAGAGTCACTGTGTAACATATATTAAATGTATGCTTCAGTGTATTACCTGAGGACGTTGTTCAAGAGGCCCTTTGGCAACGTTTGTGAGGCCTAAATGAGCATACTGAATATGATACAAGGCAGCTGGACCTCACATACGAAAAGTAGATTTTCCCACTGATATAAAGTTATTTTTGGAACGAAACAATCAGTTTTGGATGCTTTTCATGGCCTCTAATAAATTCTCTCAGTGCAAGAAAACCACATGAACAATTTGAAACACTGCATGACCGTTAAAGTATATTTTAGTCATCAAAATGTTTTAAATGTAAGCAGGATAATCATCAGACCCAGTAAACAAAAAGCCCAGTACCTCCACAAAGCAACTCCATTAACGTGGATGTCACTGGAACATCTCACTCCACAGTGGATGGAGAGGGAGGTGACCTATGACCTTTCAACTTTGTCCCCTGGGTACAGCTAGGGTCGTCTCTGAGGTTCTGCCCTGCTGTTATTAACAGTTAATCCCATACATCTGGACCATTAAAACACCAAGTAAGTTAACTGGCATTGTTATTTCTTGCTTATAGACACATAATCACAACTGAATGGTGTTTGAAATGTGTGCAAATATATGAATATCCACTGGATACAAGCTTCACACACACACATCTGCACTTCTTTCCAAACTTGTATAGCATGGAAGCTGTGTCTTCTCTTGGTAGCACTGTTGTTAAAACCGAGTTCAGAGCAATTTAACAGATTCAGCTCACACAGTCTCTATTTTCCAGGAATCAATGCTGGAAACAATCATATGTCTCCTCTCAAACTCCTGCGCGTGTTTTTCTTTTCCAACACATGAAAATGTTTTCATGAAATTAAAAAACAATTTCCAAGAAAAGCAAGGGCGAACGCACAGCAGCACGTCCTGAATAAATCATCAAATCAGGGCCGTATTCTCTGCGTGAACTTAGAAACAAATCACATAATTCAATAGGAAATCATGCATTAGTGGGGAAAATTTCATTTGGATCAATGGAAGGTATTGATATCAACATTAATGGCTGGGTGGACTGTTGTAACCCAGTTTACGATGGAGGGGAGGGAGCGGGGTGGTGTGGGGGGGTTTGAGAGAAGAGTCAGCACAGTGTAGAGGCTCTTTGTCCGGGATGGACTAGGCCTGGCCTGGTTCTGGGATCTGGAGGTCGGCCAGGGCTTGAGGGGGAGACAAGAGCGCAGAAGTGGCCGATCGGTCCCATACTGACACAAAGAGGCCTTTCTCTGGACCACAGGTCTGCGGTGGCCCGGGACTCACACTGGGGACATCAGACTACAAAAGGGAGGGTGACGCACACACAGACACACAGACAGTGAACAGAGAGAAAGACAGAAGGGCACTCAGGAGCATATTGCTGTTGCATCTCTCAAAAGTCTCCAAAGTTTGTTCCTTTTTAGAATTTCTTTACAACTGACGGACAATAAGCCTCCTTTAAGGCTCTGAAAGGACATGACCTCAGTGTCAGTAATGCAGATGCACATTTTGATCAGTGTGTGTTCACGTCTATAAAACGTACGCGTATGCATATATGCACGCCCGCTGTTATGTAACACACACTCATTTGGGTCAGAGGACTATATTTCTGTGGGGGAACCTCTATTCTCTCTTTCCCCTCCCCAAGTCGCCGACCCCCCCAACCCTCGTCCCTCTGCTGCTTGTAAACGAGTGAGGTCTGGCCTGGGTTAAGCAGACCCAGCCCCCCCCACCCCCAAGCCAGTTAATGAAGCTTAATTAGCTTGATTAAAACCTAATTAGGAACTGCGGGTAAAGGGAGAGCAGCCCCTGTAAAGATGACCTCTCACCTTTGAGCTTTGGCCCCTTTCTCCTTAGATCTGAACAACCTGGAAAGGCACTAAAAGAACCAGACGTGTGTGTGTGTGTGTGTGTGTGTGTGTGTGTGTGTGTGAGTGATTGTGTCCTGGTGACACAGAGCAGCCTTGGCCTCCCTGCTGTTTTAACACAAAGCGTGCACACACACACACACACACACACACACACACACACTTTGCTTTTGGTCAACTTTCCTTGATCACACAGCTCATAAGAAAACATTTAAAGGATCATTCAGTCAAAGAGTTTCCATGTGTTGATCATGTCCAATCAGTGTGGGTTAGTGTAAATCTGATACTTGTTTTGCTGACACTGGGTCCCAATACATCCACATTTGGCTTTTTTTATTACATGAAATTACATGCATTCATCGTTTCCCCCAGTGTTCTTATTCTTGGCAAGGCGAGCATCTCAAACAGAAAGTATATATCATTGGACATAATGCTCAAACTGGGATGAGATCAACTTTAATGGCTCCCCTTGGGAGACTGTGCCATTGCAGCAGGAAATAGTAAAAGACAGTAAGGAATATCTTATGTATGTGGGAATACAGCCACGTTGTGTTATATAAATGCAATCAGCTGACAGATTCACTGGGAACATGTGCAGAGGATGAATTATTGTATGGGAAACAACATCAAAAGAGTTGGACGAGAGGCTGTTTCAATGCAACCTGAGAAAACACAAAGCAGATTCACTGCAACAGAACCAGTATAATGTTTAACATATTCCAGGAGTGTGAATATAGACAGTGCAGGCAGGGTGGTTGCACCGGGCCTGTGGGGAGAGTGACTCAGGTTGCCACCTTGGAAATACATGTTTAGTCAAATAACTCACCATAAGTTATAAATGTTTGTATTTGCTCTATATGTATGTCCTCGAAAAACAAACCCACCTCCATCATGGTTTACTTTACTTTCAATCTAAAACAAAATATAAAAAACAATTAAATGAATAATTTCTTATTTTCTTTGGTATTTTTGTCATGTACTGATATGCAGTGGTGAATTCTGGGTAATATGTCATGTCTCTATTTGATCATCTGACAAAACAATATTATTTAGGGCAGCGAGCTCACACTGGAGTCCATGGTAACTACGTCACCATCTCAGTTTAGCATGTTAGCTTGCTAACAATAACCACTTAACACAATATACAGCTGAGGCGGGTCTAATGGATTCAATGAAATAAAATAAGTTTCCAGTGTATTAAAACTAATTAGTTTATGGACTGATTTACTTGCACTGTAACAGCTTTATTATTAAGGTAAATAATGAGTAAATCCACAGATTGTGATTGTGTGTTCATGCTTATTGTTCCAAACTCTTTATATACATTTGATTTCTTCAGTCTACATTTCACTTGTAATTTTTGTAATTTTGCTGTAGTATTTGTTATTGTTTATTGCATCAAAATGTACTAGCTGAAACTATAAAATCCAGGCCCCCCCGCCCCCATAGCTCCCCTAATCACAATTCACTGGTGTCGCTGCTCATTCACATAAAATGTTGTTAAAACTGGATAAGACAGATTTGAATGGGTTCATTTGGTCAATAAATGCACTGTAAATGAACCATATAAACTAAAGTAACAGTAATGATTGGTGACCTCTGGACATCTTCTGCTTCTCTTTTTCTTTGCTCTCTCTCTGGGGCAGAAAAGTAGAACTGGGTCTTGTGGTTTTTCAGTAACAGCAGACTTCACAGAACATGACCTTCCTCTTTTCTACATCTGACACAGTTTGAGCAACTGGACCAGGCTGCCCTACACAGATGCACATTCACATGCACGGTGTGTGTGAGAATACTTGAGGACGGATCAGTGAAACGGGGTCAGACCGGCCTGGAGGTGATCTGTGGTGTGACAGTTGAACCCCTCCACCTGGTGTGTGTGCGTCTGCATATGTGTGTGTTTTATAGCCTGTGAAATGAAGATGGGGGGGTAAGGTGATTCAGGCAGGGGGAACGGGGTCATGAGATAATCAACCCCCCTCCAATCAACTCCACCCACCGACACATAACCCTCAAATACACACACACTGTCTCTCCAGGGCCTGAGATAACCGTGTCAAGGGCCCGGGGGGTCAAAGGTCAGGGTCCTGGCTCATAGGGAACACATGGAAGGGATAAAGAGGCTCTGGATTCCATAAAGCATGAGCTGGGATGGACTTATTTATGGCTGCACGGAAAACATCCCAACCCGACTCCCTCCTTTCCCGTCCAGTCCACTCCCTCGCTGACGGAAAGAGGGATACAGTGAGAGAACGACAGGCTAAAGGTGGAGGGGGAGAGAAAATATCTGGTTCTCTCTACTTGCTGTCCAAGTGGCTTCATCTCAAAGGCTCTCTGAAGGGGGCTCAAACTTCCCTCAAAAAGGGAATTTTTAAACAGTCAAACATTGTCAGCCGCAAACTGAACGAGTAAAGAAAAGCCATGTGAGAGTGCAGTCAAACAGCGGGATATTGTGACAAGCAGTGGTTTTGATTTAGACCACAGAAACTAATGGCGCATTGTTTGCTTGCTAAAAGGCACTTGGCATTGGGCACTCTGTGTTTGGTACACATTAATTCACAGCATGGACTGACTCACAGACACAGAGTATTACCCTCAAACACACTCCTGTCAATTTCTGCGCATCTGTCTCTGCACACAGACACTGGATGCTCTATATTTCCAGCGTTTTAAGTGTTTCCTGTTTCGAGTCTTTAACTGTCAAAAATGAAAGTGGCTTTGCATTCGTTTCTCTAAGACATGATTCCATACATTCCTGTTTAATCTTGTGGAATATCTCAGTGATAATGCACAATGGAGTTTTCCAAAATAACAGAAATATGTATGAGGCAGAGGTCCAATGGACAAGAGTCCATGTGGGATTCAAGGACACTGCAACATCTTGACAGAAGGCTAAAGATCAAACCACCATGAGCCGTACAACAGATCTTTAGTGTGACCAGAGTGCTGCAGGGATGCTGTAGATTTTAGGCCATCCTGAAAGTTCAAGAGTTGCCCTGGTTCCTTTAACAAAGATCCAACGGAATTTTAGAATTTTTCAATTACTGCATAAAATAAACTTTGTGGTGAACAAAGGTTTATAATTACATGTTTTGTTTAGTAAGATAATCTTCACAAATGAACAATTTTTGCAAACCCTGCCTACAAGAATGCTAGTGAGGTACTCCTGAATACCTAAAAGCAGCGCCTGAAAGTACTCACCGGTACTTAGTATATTTATGGTATTCTTCTTGGGCACTGCCCACCACTGAGGTCACCAAGGTCTGGACCTCTGAAAACAGCACTGTTGTGCACCTTGTTAAACCAGATAAAAACACCAAAAGAATTTGGGTTAGTGTGTTAATGTTGTGCTGAGGGCTGAGGTGAATTGGGGAACCATTTTTGGTCCAAATCAGGCACTGACCAAAAAACCTTGTAATAAAAATCTACAAACTGGAAAGTAGAAGTTTGAATAGTCTCGGCGTGTTCAACATGCTGACGTTGTGTCTCCGACAACCTCTGTAGTCTCATTTAGCCACTTGTTAGCAGCTGCCTTTTTAAAAGCACATAACAGCTTCGGAATTCACATGAGGGGCCTGAGTTAGATGCCTTATTTAACCCAAAACCCCTTAAAACACTAAAATAAGCTAAAATGCTAACTCACTTTTGGGTTTTAGGACTCATTCCTGCAGCACCAAAACAAGCACAAAGTGAAAGGAAGAGTTGAGGAGACAGATGGAGTTTGGCCACTCGGTTAAAGGTTGAAAGGATTTAAAGAGGTGATGGAAACAAATACAGGAGAGTTAAAGAAAGAAAGATATACACCAGGAGAAGAAAGACTTGACAGTGGCCATCTGTCCTGTTTTGGCCTTTTTACTGTAGCTCAACAGAGGGTGGTAAGCAGACACATCAAGGTCATTACCATTCATTACCATTCTGTCCATTTTCAGTCCGTCCCCTCTGTCTCGTGTGTCTGTGTCTGTGTGTGTCTTTGGGTGTCGTCAGGTCGTTGCAGCTCATCACCTAAGGGTCCTGAGACAATAGTGTTGAGATAATGAAGACAGGAGCCAGTAACAGAGGCTGATGAGAACAATGCAGCGGTAATGGCTCTGGCACTGTGAGTGGAGTTTACTGGTCCTCACTGGGACGCTTCCTTCCTTCCTGTCCTTCTTTATCAACACACAGGAAAGAAAACAACAAATCCCCCTGCTCCTCCTCCTCTTTCTCCTCTGAATGACTGGAGTCTTTTCTTCTCCTCCTTGCCCTCCTCTCATCCTTGTCGCTCCTGGTGTCTCCTCTCATTCTGTTTCATTTCCCATCTTCTTTGCTCTCCTGTCATTCCTCCAGTCTCCTTTGCTTTCTTCTCTTCCCTCCTCCTATAATATCCACTTCTTTTGACCTTTGACTCTCCTCACAATATTCTCTCAACCTTTTTCCTTTCATCCTTTCTTCCCTCCACCACTTCCCTTACAAAAACCTGAACACAGTAACTGCATATTTGGTGGGAAATTAAGTTAAGACCAGAATGTGACTCTTTGAATGATTACACCACAGAAACCACAAAACAGATGTAAAAACACTGCAGTGACACCACAGCTAGCTTGAGCTAAAGCTAATTTACCAGCTCTTTTTGACTTGTTTTTCTGTTAAGGGAAAGATCAGTTTTGTTCCAATCCCAGTAATTGCATTTGTTATACCACATAACCGATAAATCTTTTCATAATGGAGAGAAGCGACACCCCATATTCCTGCTAACAGCTAACTAGTATCGCTTCAACTTCCTTAAGATTGTCCAAAGGTACTCTGCAGTACTAGATTTGATTGATTTATTCAGGATATGGAGAAATAAAAATGCATTCAATTCAAGTTTTACAACTTATATTGCTGTTCCACATTTTGGCTCCGTAGACTTCAATCTTTAAACCCTTTTTTATCTTCTCTTCTTTTTCTTTTCTTTATCACGTCATCATTGGAGCGGGGTATAACTACTGGGTAAACCCGCTTCAAAATCAGTCTGATGTGCGTCATTCAGTCGTGTTCTGCCAGCTTAATTTCTTTTCCTAGAATGGCCAAGGCATGACGTAGTTGTCTGATTTTCATGAGTGGATAAAGAATAATTGTCTCATCTGTCTGTTGGCCAGTATTGATCTGCTGTGTGTCTCTAATGTTAATGTGAGTCAGCAGAAGTTAAGTGACATTATGCTAATACAGTACTTCAGGCCCATTTTAGGGTGAGTAAGTCTTTCATGTCAGGACATTTCTCCTTTACAGGACACTCTCCAGGCACTGATACACCACAGCATGTCTCCTCTGGCTCTTCCTGCTCACATATTTGCTTTTCTTAAATATTCTTATTTTGACTCCATTTCTTAATGTTTTTGTTGTCTATCATTTCTGTTCTTTGCAACAGCACACAGGAAGAAGACGTGTTGTTCCCTCCCTCCTCTTCCTTATCAGTGTGTTTTCATTCTCCAAGGGGAAGCGGGAGACCTCTTCAATATGGGATGCTGCTCGTGCCCCCTCCCTTCTTGTTCGTCCTCTTCATCCCTTGTTTGTCTATGCTCACCCTCCCTCTCTCATTTCAAAGCACCCCGAGGTGGGCTGGGAGGGGAGTGGAGGGAGGAAGGCCTCTCTGGGGTTACCATAATAACTTGGCTCGCTTCTAACTCAAGAGCTGTGCTGCCTGTTTTACCCAAGTTTGTGTGTGTGTGTGTAGAGTCCTAGCCCTTCTTCATCCCCACATTACAAAACACTGTCTGATACTTCAAAGAGGATGAAATTGTTGCCCTTGCACCCTCTGGAGAGACAGAGACAGTCAGACAAAGAAGGCGAGAGCTGGGTAGAGCTGAAACTTTCAGGATGTTGTGTTTCCAGAGGACAGGGGGTACAGAGGAGGAGAAGGACAGGAGGGCGGGGTGGTCGGGAAGTAGTTTTGAATATTTTTCCTTTGCTGCCATCATTGTCTCTGTGCAGGTGACTATTTTAGAGTCATAAATATTTATTATAAATTAATCAGTGATTGAAACAAAAGTGAGCTCAGCAAAACAAAAAGGGAGCACGCAATACCACTGCTAATCCATACCAACCAAGTTTCAACTCATCAAGTATCTGGGTCCCAGCAGCAGGCTAAGCAAGGTAGCCCAGACATCCTCCTCTCTTCCTTTGGATCCCAAGGCGTTGTCAGATCAGCATGTTCCCCTGGGGTCTCCTCCCAGTTTGACATGCCTGGAAAACCAAGGGGTATCTTTGTCAGATGGCCAAACTGCGTCAGCTTGTTTCTTTTGACATCACACAGCTGGAATTCCTTCTGGATTTCTGAGCTCGTCACCTCGTCTTGCAAGGGAAACCCATTTTGTGCTGCTTAAAACCCCAATCGGATTCTTTCGTCCACTATCTGGTACCACGTCAGTCCATCTCAGGTTTGAGCTTAGCTCAATTATAAAAAAATAAATAAAAATACTTGAACTCCTTCACCTTGGATCAGCAACTCACTCCCAACCTGAAGGGAGCAATGCACCATTTTCCACCTAGTACCAAGACCTCAGACTCGGAGGTGCTGACTCCTCTAGAATCACTCTCAGCTATAAACAGTGTTTGCTGGAGGTCAAAAGTTCATGATACCAGCAGAACCAAGTAAATGTACATAAGCCTGACTCCTCAGTTTGGTCCCACTTGGCCCTCTGTGGGTCAAATTATCTCCCAAAGCCGTGTTTCCACTGCCTGGTACGGCTCGGTACGGCTCGGCACAGCTCGGCTCAACTGGACTCGCTCTTTTTTGTTTTTTGTCAAAAGTTCTGGTACCTGGTACATTTTTGGTATCACCTCGGACAAGGTTCCAAGCAAGCTGAGCCTGTACTGAGTGCAGTGAAAACAAAGCAGACTGCACACCAACCACAAAACATGCCTCTGTGTGGTTGCTGATGAGAGTATCTGTGAAGTAAAGGATATCCCTCATTCTTCCTGTTTGTCTGTGTCACGTCTTGGCAGTGTCACCCAGCATTCCTATGACCATTAGCTAAGAATCTTAAAAAGAACTACAGTGGAAAACAAAATTGAGACCTGCTACCAAAAGTGAGCTGAGTTGAGCCCAAGATGTATCACGCATTGAAAGCTTAGTCTGGCTGTGTGCGACAGCAGCACATCCAAAATGGCTGACCAGAAACAACAGTAGCTAATAGTCACATTTTTATTCTGCAGACTTCTCTCAGCCGGACCAAAGCTGGATATTTGAAACGTAAACATGGAGATGTTATTTGGTCCGTAATGGGTCAAACAGTTTCCCAGGGTCGGACTGTCTGATGGGTTGATGGTCACTTTGTGTTTTGAAGAGTTTTTGGTTTGTAGAACATCTTCAGCATGAGTTACTGGTGGGAATCTAACTTTGAATTGTGTTAATGCTGCTGAGCTCTGTCCGTTGAGACATACGGGCCCCCATAAATAAAATGGATGAATGGACTGATAGACGGATGGATGGTTGGATGGGAGGTTACGTGTCTGTCATTTACTTAGCGACACATTGTTTCAGGACAAAGACGTTGTTTCTCAGTCCCTTTCTTCACTTCCACTCAGTGCAACCTGTTGATTGATAGCAGAAAACAATATTTGGTTAAAGTTTAAACTAACTTGCAGGGTTGCCACCACTCTCATCATGGGTGACACACACACACACACACACACACAAACACACACACACACACTTACGCACAAGTGCATACTGTGCTAATCTCTTTAGCATCTCCATGGAGACATTAGTGTGAAGGCTCCATGGGGGTTTAGCAGTGCCCTGTCCTCAAACCACTGAGGCTGGGACTTTGGAGGAAAGCTAGGCACTGGGCCATGAAAGCACGCCACTGTGTGTGTGTGTGTGTGTGTGTGTATACGTGCGTTTGTGCGTGCCTGCCTACATGCCCTTTTGCATTTTCATGAAGTTAATCCTGGCTCGGCCAAGCGAGTCTGGCTGTGCATAAATAATCACTTTAGGAGAAGTTCAAACAACATCAGTATGCATGACCCTCCATCTCCCTGACACTAGCAACCAGGACAACAGACCTCTGAGCCACCGTTATCCTCCGGACCAACACATGTCTGCTGGCTGCTGCACTACTGGCATTACTCCTTGTGAGGAGGAGAGAAAGAGAAGGGAAGATATAGAGCCAAGGCACATGGAAACACAAGAAACTGAATGATGCCTGAGAAAACGGCTCTTTATCTTTTTAAACTGACTTTAACTTTATTAATAACATCTTATTTTTATAAAATTGATTTTTTAACTTATTGATATCTTTTAAGTTATTGCTGCCATGTTGTTTATTGTATGATTTATTGATCGTAATGACGTCGTATTGCTCTGTTGTCCATTGTATATTTGTTTTATATGATGTAAGATGACCCTGAGTGCCATGAAAGGCACAACAAAATAACATTTATTGTTGTTGTTGTTATTGTTATTGTCATAAAGAATTTTACCTACAAATGAAAAGCAAGAATCAAAGACAGTAACAAAGAGATGATGGGGGTCAGGAAGAAAAATGGGAAGATGGAAAAGAAAGAAAAGAGGATAAAAAAGAAAGAGATTTATTGTATTATTATTATTAAGTTAGTTAAGGAACTTTTTTACCTACAAATTTATAGAAAGAAAGAAAGAAAGAAAGAAAGAAAGAAAGAAAGAAAGAAAGAAAGAAAGAAAGAAAGGGAAGCAGAAAGGAAGGAAGGGAGGAGGGAAGAGAAGGAATAACAAAAGACAGGAAGAAAGAACTTAAAGATGTGAGGAAGGAAAAGATGGAAGAGGCGAAGAATGAATAAAAAGAAAGAAAGAGCTTTGGGGCTCAGAGAAAGACACTTCCCGATGGCCTCCGCTCTATTGGTCCCCGGTTCACTCCACTGATCTAAGCCCGACTCTCCAGCTTGGACCCAATTGGCCCTCCACGGGTCAAATTAGCTCCAATACCGAGAGCTTAGTTGGGCTTGAAGAAACAGCTGGCACCGTGTGGGGCCTTGTGGATCCAAAATGGCCGAACGGTATAAACAGTAATGCTCACACAACCCTACACATTTCTCTCCCACAGACGGAGTTCAGTCGGGCCCAAAGTTGGATATTTGAGACGTAAACATGAAGATGTTTGTCTGTTCTGCAATGGATGAAACTGTTCTCCCGATGGTCACTTGGTGCAGTCAGGTCAGTCTAACAATGTGTTAGATTGGGAAGCCAATAAAGAAAATCTAGTACAACAAAAATGTGTATTTACCATGATGATGGTATAATATGTTTACAGCATTTTGCTATTAAAAGCTTTTCAGTTTTTTTTAGCTTTGGTCCTGCAAATATCTCAACAACTATTGGATGGATCAATTCCTGTAGAGCAGAGCTGCCCAAAGTGGGGCCTGTGGACCAAAGTGGGGCCACCAAAGGGTTCAATTTCAAGTTCAAGTTCAGATGTTTATAGTAAATATCTTTTAAAAATTTAAATATTTATAATATAAGGCTGCTCTTTAAATATCTAGTGACACTTTACACATAATAGTCAGTCAATTAAGGGATCTTTGTATCATTTTGTATCTTTTTAAAAGTCAGTAAGTGTTCGTAGCTCCATCATTATTCCCATGAGCCTCAGCTGTACTTTGTGTTTAGTGCTTCTGTATAAGATGGTGAACACATTAAACAACATACCTGCTGAACATCATCATATTAGCATTTCTTACTTTACTCAAAGTATAGCCTCACAGAATGACCTCATCTGTGGGGATCCCTGCTGTGTGCTCCAAATATATTTCCACTTCTCTTAGTTTTAACCTCTTTTTTCAGGGTTTAGACACTTTAGTACACTATTCTCATCCAACCTTGATGTCATCTGCTATCAAGAATTTTTAAAAACAAAAGAACAGAATTTTATGTCAAAATACTTTTGGTACCACAGCCGGTCAACAGTGCCAAACCCTGTTCTGCTTAATCCAACGGTGACAACATGTGAGCAGTAACATTGTCCACATTTCTTGTGTGTTGCAATGCTTTCTTTTGTGTATTACAATTATAAACTGACTTGCACATATTTTCCAATGACTCCTGACTCCTTAACACTTTCTGGTAATCTTTATGGGGTCCCATGTGAGAGAACTCACTCAGCTGTCTGCAAAGTTGGACAAAACAAACGTAATTTGCCAACAGTAGATCCAGCACCATATGTGATGGCTGATATTAACAAAAGCCAATGAAAAAAACAGGACAGGAATGGTTGGGGAAGGATTTGCACCGATGGACAGAATGATAGAGAAAGAAAAAGAGGAAAGGGGGATGACGAGGAAGGAGACAGTGGACAGAGGCAGAGAGTGGAAGGAGTGGAACATGTGCTGCTGTCAGTCTGTCTTTTAATCCCCTCGGATTTCTTCGGCCTCCCTTTCCCACGTTCTCAGTGTTAATTGATAAACACAGGGAGGGAACGGGACCCCATGACTAATCATTCTGGCTGCTGCTGTGTGCTGCTAGTGTGTGTGTAGTGTGTGTGTGTGTGTGTGTGTGTGTGTGTACAGGTCACCAGAGTCTGTAGGCCCCACTGGAGTGGCACTACTAAGGAACTGGCAGCATCACCTGTCTGCTGCTGTTTCATTCCAGCTTCTTTTTGTTGGGTTTTTCCCCCAACCTAGAACCACAGAGACACAGAATACGTCAAATACAGTTTGTTCTATGACTCAATGGATACTTTGTCTGCACTGACAGTCAAACAAGTATATATGGATCACATTAGGGCTGCGAACAGCCGACTTCACCGTTAGTTGATGCACAATAATACACCTGATTCTCCAAATCTTGCATTGTGGGTAATATATGTAAAAAATTTAAATAAAATGCAGGCCTAAATCAAAGTTTAACACACAAAATCCACCCTGATATTACAGCTGAATGTCCAAAAACAATGCTTCTGCTCCTAAACATGGCGAGCTCGCTGCATTTTCCTTCCCTTTGCTGCACGAGGGATTTTCCTCGTCTGCTCCTGCAAACAGTAAAAGCCCAGGTCAGCTGTAAAGGTTGTCATACGCTCCTCTGACCTGACAGAACTGGTAAAAGGATATGCCGTGTGTGTGTTTTTCCACTTAAAACACAAAACTTTTTAGAGGAATTGACACATAAACTGATAAAGTGTCCACAGGTCTGTGTTTTACACCAAATGTTATTTATGATGAGAAAGTACAGTTTTCCTGGAAAAAAAGATTCATACCTTCAAAAGTAATAATTCTAAACTTACAGGAAACCTTTAAGTCCTCATCGCTATTTACTGTAAAATCTCCCCCTTTAACTGTAATACCTCTGCAGTGACTCTTAATGTGAAGTGGTTTCACTTCCCTTCCTGGCCCTCCATCAGTTGACCATCATATGGTGTCTCGTGAGAGAATATTGTTCATGTTAGAGCAACACAGTGTTTCAAAATCGGTCTTTCATATTTAGATACGAGAGAGGTGTTTATCTTCTCATCTATCTCTCAGCAAAAGACCAAATAATCATATTTCATGAAATGTCAGACTATTCCTGAAATGTTTGAGGGGTTCCAAGAATCAATTTTACAACTTTTTCACAAGTTGTAACTTTGACATTTTTCAACCTTTTTAGTAAACCTGTCAGTTTTGTCATTATTGGTTGTTATCGGGGTCGGGTCTAGAAGGGGGAGCCTGGAACCTGATTTGCCATCCTTACCTCCTCCAGTCTTTCAGAGGCTAGAGTGAATATACTGGTATCATATGAAAATACAACACAATGCATCTGTTGGTACAAACCATGTAATGAATATAGGCGATGGAGTGGCCATTTTGAAAGGGATTCCTTGACCTCTGACCTCAGGATATCTTAATGAAATTGGGTTAATCCTAATTTCATGCAGTTTTTGGCAAAAATCATGCAGTGTTTATTTAGCAAGGTGTATTTGGATATTTCTGCATACTGGGGTCCATAAACAGTTTCGGAATTGCATAAACTGAGAATGACTGGAAAGCTGAGACACACATAAGAAGTAGAAAGAAAATGTAGAAAGAAAATGTAGAAAGAAAATGTAGAAACCAATCCTGTAAGACCACCATGACACACATCAATACTCACATTCCCACACATTGACTGTTGAAGGACATCCAATAACACTAATGTCACTTGGCTAAAAGGATAATCTCATTGTGAGTCTGCACAGTCTCGGACTCTGTCATGAAAACTGGCCAATCACAAGATTCCATCTCAAACACACCCCTCTCTCCTCCCTCTCCATCTCCCTCACTCTCCCTCACAGACAGACTCATAAGTCATACTCTAAACCACAAGGCTGACACCCACACATTCTGCTTCAACAAACACACACATACACCCACACACTGACTCACTCACACACCCTCACTGCTGACACATAACCAGGAAATTAGTGGACAAGTTGGATCAAACAGTTTGACGGTTTAGCAGTGAAACTTCAACAAATGTTGTTTTCTTCCCTTTTTGCATCCCAAGCTTCTGCTTCCCTTTGTCTTCTTCAAAAATAAATCCCTCTGACCACTGAGAACAAAAGGAAACCCCCAAATGAGAATGAATTCAAGACTATTATGCTGATTTAAGTTGTTCTATGTTGACATGTGGACGGATAATTGATGTATTTTGTCTTGATGCTACACAATATGGTGAGTGGTTGTGTAACTTGAAAACTGCTCCGTTGAGATTAGTTCGGCACAGATGTTTGGGCCGACGTGAAGCTCGGACTGAGGTCAGCTCTGAGTAAAAAGAACTGACGTGCAGGAAGACAGAATAAAAGACAGCAGACAGGTAGTAAAGGGTGACACCACTCACACTCAAACTCTGTGTGTGTCTGCATGTCGGCAAACATTACCGAGCATCAGGCCAGATGTTTTCACAGGAAACATGAAACTAAACTGGGAGACGGTTGTGACTCTTCAGACTCTTTTGCCGTCTGATTCTTTGTCTTAGTTTCATGTTGAGATTCAGCCTAACCACAACGCTATCGATACCATTCCCGGTTTAAATCGTCCGTTGACCTGAATTACAAAGAAAACATTCTCTTTACTTATCCGCACTGGTATCTGGCCATGCATACTTTGGATCTTTTGTTTTTTTGGTGCATTGTGCTTAGGTTTTCAGATATCTATCTCTGAGATTGCGGCTGAAAACAGAGGTGAAAGGTATTTTATTTGTGGTGATAAGGGTGCCAAGATTACAGCAAGGTCTCCATTACTGTGGATAATCCTCTGATCTGAAGTTTTTATAGGAACTATGTAGAGTATAAAGTCATTCCAAGAGTTCACAGTGTGGATTATCCAGAGTAACAGAGACATTGTCTCTGGACAGAGACGTTGTTGTTACACTGTGTGGCTCTATGGAAATGTCAGTTTGGTCCAGACTGAAATATTTCATTAACTATTGGATGGATCACTGTGAAATGTAGTACGGGTATTAATGGTCCCCAGAGGATGGAGCCTACTGGCTTTGGTGATCCCCTGACTTCTCATCTAGCATTTTCTTTGTCCAGTAATTTGGACTATGACCAAGAGCAAATGACATTCCCATCAGCCTCAGCTCAGTTACGTTCTGTCATATTAACACAGAGTTCAGCAGTGCAAGAAAATACTGTATAAAGTCTCTATTTTTATCTTTCATTATATTTTATATGTTTATTCATTATGCACCAACTCACCATCTTCATTCAGTGATTAGCAATGTGTTTCCAGATTGCAGATATTAATTAGGTGATATCCAGTGTGTAGGATTTATTGGTATCTAGCGGTTTAGTTGCAGGTTGCAACTACCTCGATTCACCCTCCCCTTCCCACCACGATGGAGAAACTGTGGTGACCATGAAACGTGTAAACGGTAGATAAAAACCATAAAAACATAACACTACTGAGGTGATTATACACTAATGAAAACATAGCTGTGAATATTATATTATATTTCTGCCTATAAATCCTCCTTAATGTTACACACTTTACCTGTAAGTGAGACGACTGATGACCAAAACTGAAATTAAAATGGGATCCAGGTTCACTGAAACCTGGATTTTCCCTCCACACCGAGAAGAACAAATACTCTGCATTGTATTGTATCATTACACCGTTGTCTGTTATGTATTAAACCGCAGAGCGGTCATCTTTTAAGGAATGAGAAAGTTAGTGAAACTGAGACTGATAGACAGACAAACAGGCAGTTAGAGGACTGCATGGTCCTGTGCTGCTTTACAGCTAATTGGAGCAATCATAATAAAAGGCCAGTAAATCCCCACCATTAGCCTGTTAAGGACAGGAAACAGAGGCTGGCTTTTATCGCTGCTTCTCCCCACTGCTGCCCATACCTGCGGCTATGTCTCCACACACACACACACACACAGACACACACACTCACATAGTATGTATGTACACATATATACACCCATATTTCCTTCCCTGGCTGTTTGGGCTGCATTAGCTCAGTCTATTTTTAGTTTCCTGTGTGCTTTTTTTATTACTGCATAGTAAACAGTACCTCTGCTCGTAACTAAGAGGGAAATAAAGATTTCTACTCCTGGACAGGATGGGGAGCGCCAGGGAGCTGCTGCCCCCCAGTAATGAGTCTCTCCCCGGGGGTTGGACTGGAGTCCCAGAGGGCCTCTGGAGCTGTAGTCTGGATGCCAACTCAGTGGAAAACACTTGCTCGGTACAGGCTGCTGGAAGGTCGCTGCGCTTTAAGTCGTCTCTTTCTTTACTCTTTCAGTCCTCTCTCCCTCCTCTGTTTGACCTGTCATTCCTATACTTAAAGGGGGAATTCCCCTATTCTGTGGCCACGGTAGCTGGCTCTGAATGGGCCCGGCTAGGATGGAAGCGCAGGGTGGAGGTTGTGTGAAAGTGTGTTAGCGGAGGTAGTGGGGGCAGTAATGGCTCAGTGAAAGGCTCTTTTGTAAGACTCCTGCTGTTTGACAGTGGGGCTATCCTCCTAGGACTCATCTTCAGCCCTGCCACACCCACCCGGCCTTTCATATGGTAAGGCCTCCTAATGGCTTTAACACTCACCCGATTGCTGCAGCACTCCCAAGCAACCCGCGGGCTGCCCCCTGGCAACCAACGGGGCTACCACCCCCCCGGTAACCAGCCACCACCACCACTGCTGCCCCCAGCAACTGCTTCTGCCCCACTGAACCTGCCCCAGCAACTGCTTTTGACTCTCAATCAGTTCAGGTTCATTTCTGACTCCCTTGCTGGAGGGGCTGGGAGGTGGGAACAGAGAGAGGAGAATAGGGATGGGCAGGGATGTGCACAAAGGGGTGTGCATGCTCCCACTCCTTATAACATGCACACACACAAAAATAAACCCAAAGTATGGAAAGGTGGAGAAAGTGGTGCAGAGAAAGTAAACTTTTTCTCTAGAGGCCTGCAGCGGTATCTCAAAATGTAAAACTATCTGTAGTTGTTGTCTTCTAATAGGAGGTATATGCCTGCGAACACGCACACACGCACGCACATTCAGAAACAGTGTGGAGAATGAAGTGTTCCTGTCAGTTGGGGGTAGCATACACACATTGGGACTTGGCTAAATTGAGGTTGGCCTTTCCACCGGGTGCTCGGGGCTGGATTTGCATTTGAATCCAATTGTGAGTGCCTCGAGATTTATGCCTCTGTGAGTGGAGCCCAGCAGTGCTTTCTTCTGACTTTCTCCCTCTACTCCATTCTCTTTCTCATCTTCCCTCCTTATTGCTCCCCTGTTTTATTCACCCTTGTCCCACACACACACACACACAACACACACACACACACACAAACACGCACACAAACACCTCCTCATGTCTTGTTTGCCGGGGCAGGACTCGTGTTTGATATGGATTTCATGCGTCCCTGCACTCTAAGAAGGAATACTCACATAGAAATAGTCATTTTAATGCACTGACCTGCCTCATCAGTAAAGAACGCATTGTTATAAACTTTAGGATATAAATAATAATTCATGAAATCTGTATTCTTTTATGATGGGGGTTGTACAGTGAAGTCAAAGCCTCTCACTGTGTGTCATCATCTGGCAAGGCGCTGGGTTGGCCAATCAAACACAAGCACATACGCATTCCTGGTAGATTACTTGTAACCTGAACACCATATTTATACTGTTTACCCCAAAATTGTTGCAAGGAAAGATAAAATATTTGCTGCAGTGATAACTTTCCAGACTCAGAGTTGCACAATCATGTCATTACAAACCACTGTGCAGTGCTTTTGGTGGCCTTTGAATCTCAAACTGTCTCACCAGTAGCTGCACATGGCCCAACAAAACCTCCCCTCACACCTTTAGGGTGCAGCTATGTTTGAGGAACATCAGTCTGATAATCTGGAGTCTTGATCAGATCACAACTGTTTCATCAGGAGTCATTAATAAAAAGCCCCCCCCTAAACCCACGGGTCGTCTGCTTTAGTTTTAGTTTTAAGCTACACAAATATAAATGTTTAAACTTTTGTCAATATGAACATGCTACACATCGGTAGATGTGTCAATCCTTCAGCTCATTTTGCATAAACTAGGAGCACCAAAGTATAATTGATTCAGATTTACTGGCATGGTAAATAAGTGATAAAGACGGGTCCACCGGTCAAAAGAATCAAAGGGTTAAATTAAAATGAATCTAAGTTGTGAATATTGTTGTGTAAAGTCCGTTGAAGTGTCACAGCGGCGGCACAGAGAAAAAAGGGCGACCTGAAATTCAGGCTGTCAGTTGTCAAATTTGCTGAACAAAACTCGGGAGAAGCAGCACAGTTTGATAGTGTTTCCATGTTTGCTGAGCAAGAGTTTGTGCTAAAGGATTTAAAGGCCTGTCCCCAATAAAGGCAGGGAGAGTTCAGTGACTAAAGCAAATAAAAGCCTGGCCTGTTTTTATTAGTAGCGTCTTGACATGTAGCGATGGTACGCCCTAAAAGCTCATAAATAATGGAGATTCATAATTCAAATTGTCCAATAAGTACTTTATTTCTCATGTAGTGCATTGTGATTAATTTCGACTGCTCTTAAAATGTTGATAGGGTCATTAAGTGATAAAAGTGCGGCCATAAAGGCTGAATACGCTCATGTCAGTCACACATCAGTACTGGAGACATGGATATATTTCAACAATGGAGCGACTTCTTCTTTTAGAATGATGACTGGAAAACAAAAGACAGTTGAAAGCATGTAGCTGGAAGGAGGAGAGACCCATTGATAAATATAGCAGAAAACAAAAATACAGCAGAAGTTAGTAATGGAACGACCTAAACCCGAATTAGCACACATTCCTTCCCCGGCAAAACGAACCACTGGAGACATAAATTCCCCCTCAGCTTCTCCTTGACTGATTGACAGGGAACTCTCTGGCATGAATATTCATAACCACAGTCCCACCAAGCTTTCTCACAGCTAGAAGAAAAGTAAACTTTGCCAGGGGGGAGAGAAGATCGCTGCTGGCTGCTCACTTCATGTGGAAATGTGGGGCTTCTATTCATCTCCCTGCGAGGACTTCCAAAAGGAATAAGGAAGGGGAGAGTGGTGGGCCATGGGTGGTGATAGGGGAGGAATGGAGGAGGGGGGGTGAGTGAAAGTTGACAAGATTTAAGGATTTGCCTGGCTCAAGCTTTTGTCTCGGCCTGCATTTCAGAGTGAATATACACGATTCTACATCTCTTTTTCACGTGAATTAGCGATCGTAAAAACCGAAGCCCGAGGATGTGAAAAAAAAGGAGGAATCGAGTGGAAGAGGAGAATATATCTGGACTAGCTTAGCGCACGCAAACAACACAAAACATACAATTACTTGCTCGAGGAGGGGGAAAAACAAACTGTATTGAGATTGATGTGTTGAGGCAACGGGTGACAGCTGAAACCCTGGGAATGGGTAGAGCCGGTGGGTGGGTGAAGGGTAAGAGGAGGAGGAGGAGGGTGATGAGGAGTTGACAGAGGCCTCTTTGCAGTAAAAGACCACTGTGTGTAATAGCTTTTAATTGGAATGTATAGAGGACAAGGCTTTCCGAGGGGATCAGTTTGCCTTAAACCTGCTTAATTATATGGGATCATGTTGGACGGTTGGGTTCGGGTCGAAAATACCGCCGTGAGGATGAAGCGATACAAGCAGAGGAAGAGAGGAGGAGGAGGAGGAGGAGGAGGAGGAGGAGGAATGCTGGCACGGCATACTCCCTGTTTGGAAAAGTCATTCTAATATTTCTATAGACACTTAACAGTGTGTCTGTGAGTGAGATTAAAGACATCAAATGTCACTTATGGCAGTTTTTTAATTTCCTGTGGTATCACCATCCCTGTAATATTCCCATCAATAACCTTAAAGGCGCTTTTATTAAGTATATAATGTTTCTAAGGTGCTCAACAGTCAATTTCCGAGTGGCCATATGGTGCTTTATGGTCCGATCTCCTATGGTGTCACTGTGACATTCCTATAACATTACGATTTGATGTGCTCGTACTGTGTGTCTGGGGAATGCAGTGCTGACATTTAAAGTTCTTTGGTGATCTCTATCACAGGGTTTTTATAGTCCTCATGAGGGCGCATAAAGAGGTTTTAGGGTTTATGTTTTTATTTGTTCAGTTTACAGATTACACTCCGGTAGTCCAAGTGACTTCCTCACAGTTTTCTTCAAGAAATAGTTCAATGCAATTAAATATGAATATAATTATTAGTTGTTACAATTGGAGAATGTAAGAATCGTTTAGGTCTACAACAACGATAAATGAAACTGTTGAAGGAATAATCATTATTCTTTTCCACTGGAGCCACTGGAGAGGAGCTACATGCAGGTTGGCTTCCACAAAGCTAGTTCATTACTGAGATTTAGGAATGTGGAAGACTGGTTAAAAATAAACCAGACAGGACAATCAGTCAGACAGTCAGTTCGAACTGTACCGTGGCCTTCAGGGGAACTGTCTCCTAGGAACTTTTATTTTGTGTATATTTTCTGATCTGAAGTTAATGATATTGTACAGCCATGCTTTCAGTGATGGATCACCCTCAAATCATACAGCAGTAGTGGCCGAAATTTACACATAATACAAGATGATGAAGATACGGAAAAAATTGCATATTGTCAATATTATTATTGTCTTATTCACAATAGTAAAACAATAATAGTTCACACCCTGCAGACAATCATATTCCCAAGTTAACAACTAAAAAGAGAAATCTTTAAGAGGTAATTTGGTGAGCACACTTTGAGTTTTACAAGAGAAAATAAGAAGTAAATAATAATAAGAACAAGTATTGATGTGTTTAGTTCCAACCTGCGTCCCCCCCCTTCTCCTTCCTTTTCCTATCTATCTTCACCTGTCCTATCAAAATAAAGGCATAAAAAGCTACCATCAAATGTTTCCTCTGCTCAGTGTATTTCTTAAGAAAAACTGATGTATTTCTTTCTTTTTTTCTGTAACTGTAATCCATTACAGTTACATTTTCTTTTTGTATCCTGATAAAGTAACAGTTTGTTCATTTTAAGTGTTATCACTTATTTCTTCCATTCTGATATCTTTGAACACACAATATAAAAATTTACTGTAGTTAATGTCACCTCAACGTCTGTGTGGTGAAACTACCATTAATACGAACCGTAAGAACAAAGACAATAAACAGCACCTACTTTTGAACATTTTAGAACACAAACACTGAATCATACTTTAGCACAGACTCTCTCAGCCATCAGTAACACGTCAGGCTGTATTTTAGTCCAACTGAAGTGTATACATTTGCAGAGGAGACTGAGGTTGTGTTTGTGAAACTTGTATACACATGAGCTCACTAGCAAACACGCTTGGTGCAGCGTAATGCAATGTGCTGTTCTCTGTTGTCGCTCGCCCATAAACACACTCACGCTTGCTTACATATCTCACTCTGTTGGAGTTGTGTGTCTCGAAGACGGATGCTGTTAGAGATGCAAAGACACACACACGCAGTGCGGGGAGCTGTCAGAAATATGCTGACTGCTTGGTTGAATTAAAGGAATGTAGTGAAATAGGAGCTCATCTTCCCCCCTCTGTCTCTCTTCCTGTCTCCCTCTCTCTGTCTTCGTGCTGCAGCTTTATCGACCATCTCCTCACCGGATGGTCCTGGGATGAGCACTGTGGTACGAGCCTACCCCACCCGCTCTCCCCTCCTCGTTGTCATGGCGCATGCGGTTTCCTGTCTACCTCAAGGTTGCTAAATGTCTGGATGCTTGGTCGACATGGCGACGGGGTCGGGGTTGGTGTTGGTGGAGCCCGGCAACTGCGGCCAGAGTCTTTTTCCAGAGGGCAGGCTTGGGCGGTCAGTGGACTTTGGGTTTGAGGACAGGGGTGGTGGGTGGGGGGGACGAAGTGGTCGATGGGGTCTGGCATCTCAATCTCTCTCCCATCCCCTCTCTCCCGCTGCTACCACCTCCCCCGCCCTGTAATGATCTCTGCGGCAGGGTGACCCGGTCCTGGCTCCCGAAGTCTCGGGGCCGACGCCGGGCCACAGCGAGACGCACCAACCACTTTCCCATGGACCCAGAGCTTCCAGGCCCATCATTACCATTTAATATCCTATAATA
>JAGRRF010011991.1:929783-942751 GCA_019097615.1 Morone chrysops | reverse complement strand
TATTTTCTTCTATTAGTGCTGAGTAATAGGCTCCTCTGGCATTACGGAGGGCCTTTCTAATTTATTGATTAACTTATTGGCTGCTTGATGAGCTGACTGGTTAACCCTCATGTTGGCTGGTTGAATGACAGAATGGTTGTCTGTCTGGTTGTCTGAATAGTCTTTTGGCCACTTAGTTACCAGTTGTTCACATTTAATGAGCTCACTTAGATATATAATAGAACTATATACCAGAGACCAAGATGGCGCCTATTCAGTCCTAAGAGAATTTTCTTGGCGTATGTTCCAAAAAATGTCTTATAGTTTCCGGGTTTACTTCCTTATTAGGCGGCCCACTGAATTCCCACTAGTCCCACTAACAAGTTCCCACTAGGTCCACAGACTTTTACAAAAGTTTTACAAATATAAAACCTCCATGGATCCAAAATCCAAAACAGAAAGAGTAATAATTTACCTTATTTAGTGGTCTACGGGGAAAATGCTTTGGGCCACTGGGCAAAATTGGAAGCTGACCGGCACTATTTAGTTCTACTGGGAGCACGGTGGTTAGCATTGACACCTTATAGAGAAAATGTCCTGGGTTTGATTCCCTGTGTGCAGGTTTCCTCCGGGTGCTCCGGTTTCCACCCACCATTAAAACATGTATATTAGGTTGATTTCTCCAGTTTGTGCGGTTGATCAAGGCACTGGGTCAGATCTGGAGTTGGGAGTGTTGTGTATAATTGTATATTTGACAATAAATTGTATTCTGATTCAGTCTATGGCTCACTGGTTGGGTGACTGATCCATAGCTGATGACTGATTAGCTAACTGGTTGGCATACTCTAACCAATTGTAACCAGCTGCCCGACTGTTTGACAAGCTGTGACCTCTTCGCAGAGAGGCTCCAGCCTCATTTAGTCTCATTAGTACCAAAGTCTCTGGCTCCCAGACAGGGACAGCACCGCAGCTCCCTGGGGGAGGGAGGTGTGTCTGAGAACTCCTGGTGCCGGAACACGGCGTGTCCTGTCTGTCATTGAAGCACAGATGTCCAGCGGATTACATCACACTGACCGCACCCTGATCTCCCTCACATCCCTTATCCCCTACCATTGACCCCCTTCTCCTACCGCCTTATTCTGAACCCTCATCACCCCTTCACATCCACCCAGTCACAACCCCTCCACACATGCATTCTCCGACATAGACAATGAGTCCTGATTTATGACTCCCACCGCTGCTTTCCCACCACCTCCCCTCGCCTGATGACTTCATCTCCCATCACACCTCACCTCATCTTCATTAGGCTGTGAGGCTTCGTGGCCTATGATGCACTGGAATGTGCGTTGCTAGGGCTGACCGGGGCAGGGTCGAGATGGAAGTCCTCAATCCTTATTTGAGCAGGCAGGTTCACTAAAAACACATTCTTGTTCACGGTAATAGCCAGGAGGGTGAAGGAAAGTTTACATACAGAGACACTGCTGTTGGTTGATCACCGGTGTCTTAAGTTTGAATGAGCTTTTCAAAATAAATGGGATCACTTTACATTGATGGTTAAAACCTTTACCACCTCCAACCCTAAGAAGATTAACTTATTTCAGTAAAGAAGCTATGGTAAAGAAGTCCTTCAAACTTGAAAGAAAAACTTGTTTCTGCACTAATCTGAGGCTGCCAAACTCCTCAAACTTTATAAAAAATGCTTTATATATTATATATATTTTCCCAGCCAGAATGTCAATCTGCTCACAAATTCATCATCACAGCTATGAGCTTACTCCCTCCTTCCCCCTTCATCTGTGACTTGGAGGTCCCAGGAGGCCTGAGGGGAAAGAGGAGTAGGTCTTGGAGGAGTTGGATGAGGAAGGGGAGAAGGAGGCCAAGAGCTGATCCTTAAGGTCCTAAGCTGAAAAAGATCATCCGGTTACATCTTTCTCTGTTTGTTGTCATGTAACGAGGTGATGTCATGATGAAAAGTGTTGAATCGCTGGTGGAGAGCTTTTCAATTCCTCTCCGGAAGCTTAAGATCATTAAAAAAAAAGTAGTTTGTTGTCTCAATCCTTACATACAGTATAGGTTTCCACCCCTACCGTGACACCCCGCTGTGCATCCGGTGCAACGTAAGCCTAGTTCTACGACAGAGAAGAAATACATATGTGCACAGAGCTGAGTGTGTGTATCCAGGAAGGATTTCACTTAGTAGAACAAATAAAAGTAATCTAATCAGCATTGCAGAGCTGCTGAAACATCTTCCTGTTGGACAGTGCTGTCTTGTTTGAGCTCGATGCAGCTCACAAACAGTCTTTGTACCGTAATCATTCCCATAAGTTCGCCCTAGTGAGTTGAATGCTGTTCTGTGGCTTCTGCAATTGTCTAAAAAAGACCCCCGGAAGGCTTTTCCCATGGGTTTTGTACAGGGCAGATACAAACATCAATGAAATCATGTAGCTAATACTTGAAATAATACAAGACCATTAGAAACAGACACAACCATGAGACAAAGTATGAAGAGTGATGTAAAGAGATTACAAGCCACCCCCGCCCCCCAAAGGCCTTTTACCTTTGACATATAATGTAAAATCTACGTTTCCTTTAGTTAGCTAATGGATGAGTAATGTGTGTTAAATTAGCATAGAGAGAAGACCTTTTCCCATGACATGTAACGGCAAATCTGTTCCAGTTTACAGTGGATGACTGATGGGTCTTAAATCAGCGTGGAGTCCTTTTGAGCTGAAGTATCAATTGCCTGAAAGGTCCAAATGTCCTGCACTACACAGAGCGATCCAAAGTTGGTCCCATGTTGATCCCACTTACCCTTGTCCTCTGTCCTCCATGTTGACCTCAGGGCCGCTCTCCCCTTTTCAGTGTCGCCAAGCATACTCGCCCTCTTTCTCCCTTTCTCATCCTCGCATTCTAACACAATATGGTCATGTCCGGCCGATGAATCGATGGCTCTGTTCGGGGGTGCCATGAATGGACGGGAACGACAGAGAGTGAATAGAGCGGCGAGGGAAAAAGAGCAGTTTATGTGCAGAGAGTTGTAGCGATGAAATAAATGGACGTAATGGACTTGTGCAGATGGAAGACAGAGGAGGTCAGCGAGAGTTGGGCAGAAAGATGAAGACAATAACTGCACTGCACCCCACAGGGGCTTCTGGGAGGAGGTCAGAGGTCGCCGTGCTTGGACGAGATTCATATCCGAAGCCCTGTTGGCCCTTAAACCCTGAATGCTGGTACCAGCCTTTATTGCCCCAGACGTCCTCTCTCATAACCCCCTGCATTCCCTCTCTCTTTCCTTCCTTTTCTTTCTATGTGTAAAGCTCTCTCGCTCTCTTGAGCCTATGTCTCTTTGTATGTAAATGCATGTTTATATCTTTGTATAACTGAGCACTGCCTCACTGAGATTACACATTACATTAAAAACCTTGCCAACACTGTATGTATGCATGTATGTGACTACTCTATTATATCTCCCGAGCTCCAGCAGGTTTATATTGCCAGCGCAACCGGAGCCCGTCTACGCCATGCCAGTCATGCAGAACAGGGAAGTAAACTGAGGGATAGCCTATATAACTAACATACGGGGAGGGTGGGGGGGCTTTTGAATTACAATCTTGGTCTTTGGCAAAGGTCTGTGTTGGGTTAAGCGCCGGTTCGCAGTCTGGTCAGGGACGGATCGTAAAATGTGAGGATGGTAACCTAAAAGCCCTACATTTCCCCTTCGAAAATTCATAAATCACTTAAATTATGAGTTTCAAGAAGATGAAATGAAATTTTAATAATCTCAGGGGGTAAAACTGGATCCATGCAGTCTATTTTATAAGAACAGAGAGAAAATGTAATAAATTACAAGGAAATTGTGGTGGTGTTTAAAAAATAAAATAAAATAATAGTAGTAAAGTGTACGATATGATAAGACAAACTGATAATGCCCTTCCTCCTCCATTACAGTTCAGAAGGAACATTGTACTTTCTACTCCACTACAATCCTTACAGTATATAAAATGGTTAAAATAACCGACTTTAATGCATGAACAATAATAATCAGACTAATTCACTTTCTGACTTACTGACAGACACATTCAGTTGTTTCTTTGTATTTTATTCATTAAATTGAGTTATATATTTGTGTGGTCTCTCTTTCGTCACACACTTTTGATCTGGGTTGTGGTTTCCTTTGTTTGGTTTCAGTAGAAGCTCATTTGTAATTTGCTGGTAGGTTGGTACTAGTATCTTCCACTAATCTGCATTATTCAGGGTTTGGGTCTGCCTGTAGAGGAGAGCACAGAGTGAATCTGTCTCAGATTTAGCTTTGTATGACCCGGGTTGGTAATCTGGGTATTAAAGCTGCTAACAACCAGTTTTGGGAGGTCACATAGTTTAGAGTTTAGGTTACTGGTTGAGTTTGAGTTTATCTGTGTATACAAAGGTTTGGTTCAAGTTCCTGCATAGTTTTGTTTTGGCCAGTTGTTAAATTGAGTTAAATGTTTTCAGTATGTGTGGTCTCCCTCTTTTGAGCCAGGTTGTGACAGGACAGATACAGCAAACAAAAACAGGCTGAAAACATTCATCCAGTGCAAGTATAATTCAGTTTCCTTCCAGAAATGAATGTAAAAAAACATTTAAATACAGTGTTTTTCTTTTTCATGGTCAAAAAATCCACATCTGTTCACTGTTATGCTACCTGGCTTGCTAGCGAGCTTACCCAGCATGCAGTTCTGCTGTGTAATTCTGTTCATGTACAATTATCAGTTTTACAGATTGTTTGTTACCCCACCAAAAACTGATTAGTTACATTAGTTTTGTTGGCATCCACTAACAATTTGAAATACAACAATCCAAACACATCCTTGGATTAATTTTTATAAATGTGGTAGAAACTAGTTTGGAAACATTAAGCAGCTAGAAATATTCAAATTACTTTGATTTAACAAACAAAACTGGACTATATTTGTCACAAGTCTGAAATCTGAGTAGCAGAAAAGTAATAAAGTAGTAAAGATTTCTGTTGGCAAGGAGTAATGAGTAAAGTAATATTACTTTTAAAAAGAGTAATGAATAATAATAATAATAATAATAATTAATAATTACACATTTTGAGTAACTAGCCCAACACTGGTAATATAAAGTTATAACCGTTCAATCGTCGCAGTTACAGTATGCCGATATATGAAAACTTAATATCATAAGTGAAATTAAAACAAGCTTTATACAGAGTAGTTATATCTCTCAAATCTAAATACTTCAACCACTGCAAATGATCACCACATTAATGTCACTGTATGTACCAGCTCATAACTGTCGGGTTACTGTTGTCAATATCAAACGATATGTCAGCAGGGTGGGACGATATATATTGTAGTGAGACAACCTTTGTTGTGGTTGCAATTCCTCTGATATCTGTGGTTGTATTAGACCACTACAATGTTGCAAATTCTGCACTTCTGTTGCCCGCCCCGACCACCCTCCTTATGACCGGTACCAATACGTAGCAGCTCCTTCACTCAGCAACACATTGATACGTGACCCCGACACTCACATTGTTTCCACAAAATAAAAGTAGGAAGACAAGGGCTGCAGTGAAACACAGTGTATCCACCAGATGAAAGAATCCCTTCGTGTGAGAAGGGCAGATTGGAGTTAAAGGCCACGGTGAACTCAAGAGCTCCATGACCCAGACGTGGACCTCAGGGTATCGCCGAGGATCAGTGTTGGTGGTGTGGGATGTAACTGAGCCAGACTGACAGCTGCTGTCCTCTCTCCTCACTCTCTGTCATCAGCAGTCACGTACCAACACCGCGCACATACCGAGCACCCACCACCTGGCTGTACGCACTTATATATATATATATATATAGTCTGTATCATCCCCAGCTCCAGTGTGTGTATGGAAATAGTATAAAAATATCCCACTCAGAGGGAAGTATGCAGTAGTACAGAAATCTTGTGTATTATGTATTTGTTTGCCGTGGACACTGACTGCATGTACAGTATGTGTGTATGTGTGTTCATAAGGTCATACACAGTGTCTGTAATCATGTGTTTACACGCCCGGCCTATATTTAAGCATGCCATGGGTGTTTTGGGTGGTACAAAGGTCAGATGGGCTGTACATCTGGTCACACATATCCCTCTGACTACAGTGGGACAAACTTAACGGGGTCATGTCTGTCACCCCCACCAACGCTTTTTGTCCCACTGTGGTAAAGGGAGCAGGGGGGTTTCCACACTTTTTGGACTGGGGTGGCACAAGTGGGGCTTATGAAAGGGTGGCATAGAGTATGTGTCTCTGCTTCACAGTCATTCCCAGTTTATGCAAGTCTAACACAGTTTATGGCAGGCAACATAATAACACATTTATAGCATAAACTGCATGGGAGTGGCATAAAGTAGGTGTCTCTGACTCCTGGGTACCCATAGAATACATTTTCATTCAGATATCTTGAGGTCAGAGGTCAAGGGATCCCCTTCATGCCAGTTCCCCCACAAATTTCTATCTATACATACAGGTACAATATGTGTGAACATGTAAATGTGCTGTATGAACTCTGATTGGATGGTTGGGACTAATATTGGTTCTCTTGGTTAAAACTAACGACAGCTGATATTCAAAACCTCAAAAAGATGACCGAAGATCAGTAACACGTCCCAGAAATAATAGTCTTTGTATTGGTCAGTTGTACAATCAATAACTAATCTAAAACAAACTACATCATGCGGCTCATACTGTATCAGATACGAACAGTAGTGACCCTCAACGTAACCTCCCCAGCACTGTTCAGGTAAATGTAAATCAGAATTAGATGTGCGTTGTGAGGTCTGGGGCTCTGGAGTTGTGGGAATATCCGTTTCCACACACAAACTTCTCAGTCTGGTTTAATCCCCATGTCGTCTCTTCCCTGAGCAACAGCTTCAGCCCTGTCCTCTGGTTAGGGCACAGGGCAGACCCCTAGGGCTCAGGGGTCAAGGGTCAGGGCAGCTCCTCGGGCTGGACAATAGCCAAACCGCCACCTGGAGTAAATCAGCCGCCGGCTCAGACGATTGGCCGTGACTGCCAGCGTTACACACATGCAGGAGGCAAAGGATTGTGGGTAAATCTTAGGGGAGATCCACGCACACATTCACGCACGCATTCAGCATCAGTGCTGACTGTCCGAAGGGCCACAACTCACTGCTGCCCCGGCGTCACCTCCAGATCACCTCCCCCCCAACCCATGTGTGTGATTAACTGTTGGAAGTGGAGAAGGTGAAGGGTCTCGAGAGAGCAAGTGTGTCATGGGTGAGGGGGTGAGGGGGTTAAGACTGAGGTGTGTGTGTGTGTTTGTGCTGGGGGGGGGCACTAAAGGGAGAGCTTTGTTTTTGGACTCGTATTTCATGGAGCAGACTTCTTGTTTGTTGGTTCAAACTTGCTCCGTGTGTTGAGCCTGAGCTAGAAATAGTCCTCCCGTCATTCTGTCTGCACGCTCTGGACAAATGAATGGATGAATGTGAATCTACATACAGTAGCTCTTCATATTTACTAGTTTGTATTACCTTTAACCTGAAAGGAAAATAAAACCACACTGTTCTTATTTTGAGCAGCTGATGAATAAATAATAAAATAAAATTGTATAATGTGGGTAAAAAGTACATTTTACTACTCTGCTTATAACACACTAATTCACGCCTTGCATGTTAACATGGAAATCTATAAATCTATGCAATATGTGCACATGGTGTTTGTCCTGTTGTCCTTCAGAGGGAAAGAGGCTGTAAAGAGTTCACTCATTCATTGATTTTATTCATTTTTTTTATGGTGCTTTTGTAAATAATTCACATTCTAGACCTTCGACCTCGATAAAATCAATAAGGCTACTGACATGGTTTGATTGCAGTCACATTTTGTCACATTTTTTCTAGTTAAAGTTTAATTTTAAATGTATGTACAAAGTCTTGAATACCAATCTGTGTTTTCATTTTATGGCATTTAAACTACCAAACAGTACATAAAGTAGCTAGAATTACCTCCCATTAAACCGACTACATTAAAATAAATGTAAATAATATTGACGTAGATATAGATTAGCTATAGCTAGATTATTACTTACTTACTTTTTAATACAGGACTGTCACTTGTTATGACACATTTTTACATCTGGGTACTTTTACCTAAAGGTCCATTGATTAGAATTTAGTTACAACTCACAACTCCCTCGCTCCCCTTACCAAGTGCTGTTTGGTTTGTCCCTTCTAGGCTACTGTAGAAACATGGCAGCTCAACATGGACTCCAATGAAGGCATCTGTAAATATAAAAGCTCATTCTAAGATAACAAAAACATAATTATTCCTATATTCAGGTGATTATACACTAATGAAAACATACTTATGAATATTATATTGTATTTTATATTATATATATATTGCCAATAGATCCTCCTCAATGTTGCACTCTGGACCTTCAAGTTAATATCCACCACTTGATATATAGTCTTTAATGGTGCCAAATGTCAAGTTTTATTTGTAATGTTAGAGATTTATAATCATAAATAATAAGTTCTAATGATCTGAATAATGGTGGGAATCACTGAGCTGATTAAAAAGTGATGTTTAAAGTTGTGTTTTGGCCTTTTGGCTTCTTGTTTTCACCAGTTGTAAGTATTTACTGACTCCACTGCTTCCTACTGTATGTCCAAGTGAAAGAGGAAAAAGTGTGATTTATTGTGTTTTAATTTAAGGCTTCGAGGCAATAAAACTAAGTAGAAAGTTTGAGGGTGTGTAGAGTTTTTATATCCATTGTATGAGAGGGCTGAGAGGGAGGGGTAGGGGGGTTAGCACGACTCTGTTTTGGATACTAAGACATGACCATAACCACAGCGGTCTCTCTGGCTCCAGCTGAACCTCACTGCAGTTGGTCAGCATCGCCCACCGCGGGGATACAGCTATGTTTAGTGCTCTGTGTGTGTCTTCTGTGTGAAGATCCTCAGTTTTGCAGGGCTCAGTCTGTGAGGGGGAGATGGCGGGTGAGGCAGTGGGTGAGGCGGTGGAGCTGAGTAGGAGGAAAAAGAGATTTGATATGTGCTTATTGGCTTTTGAATGATTTGTGTAAATACATGCTGTCGATTTTGGACGTCTTTCACATTATTATTATTATAAAGCAGATATCGGTGGAAAAAAATCAGAGAATGTGAAAGATTGCAGAGTTGGGTGCGCTTTCGCTAAAACAGTAATCATGTGGAAAAGACAGACATCCGAGGCACGTCAGAAATGTGTTAACAAATTTTTTATTTTTTTGCATTTTTCCTTCATTTGATAGTGACAGTGTGGAGACAGTAAATTTGGGTACGGACCAGTGATACAGGACGCATTTCAACCGCAAGCCCACCAGACCACCCTGTGTTTACTTTTAATTATCATTTGAACATAACAGATCCTGATGAACTGTTATACAGCATGTACTGTAGTATACCTATTCCCATGCCTTATTCCAATCTTCTATATATTGTCATGTATTGTATTATATTGTACATATTTCACTCGTATTATATTTTAAATTTTTTATATTTTCTATGTATGTGGTTAAATATTGTAATATAATGCATATATTTTAAAATGTTTTGTGAGCACCTTAAGCTGCAATGCAATAAATGTCACTAAAGTATCTTAACAAGTATCTTGATTCTGATTCTGATGTAGAAAGTCCTGCATTCAAAATGATACTTAAGTAAAAGTAAACAAATATTAGCAGTAAAACGTATCTAAAGTATAACGTATAATCAATATTTTATGATACAATGACGACCTGTAAGTGAATGGTGTCACTCCTGGGGATGAACTTTAATTATAACATTTGATAATTATAAAAGACGAGTTGTGGGATAGAAGAAGACAATGAACTATCTGCTTCTAATAAGCAGAACTGGGAAACAAACTGAGACGCAGAAAACATTTTATATTGAAGTCTCTGAATATGTGTTTATTTATTCATAAACATGTGTTTATCTGTATGAGAATGTGCCTTTAGATGCATATCTGTCCGTATTTATTTGCGTAAGCGTGTCTGTATTTGTTTTCCTATCTGTCTCCATGTCTGTGTATCTGTGGCTTTGTACGTCACTGCCACAGTTTTATTTGTCTCATGCAGCAGAGAGACCCAGAGAGTTACGAGCACACGGAGGGCTGAGGGCTGCTCGCTGGCGGATGGATGTCAGTGGTGGGGAATCCACTGGGGCTGTTTGGGTCGTTGATGGTCGGAGGTTTCGGCAGCCCACCTCCCCCCCGTTCCCAGCCCTCAGCCACCCTGTCATTAGGGTGACAGTCAGGTCCTGTTTAGCCCCAATTGGCCGTGCTAATAACAGTTTTAATAACCCGGGCTCATGTAATATTTCACTGTTGTTTGGACCACAATGTCACGCTAAGAGCCCAGCGATGGAAAAACAGCTTCACTGCTGCAAGGATGGAATGATTGGGTGAACTCTGTCCCTGGATGTTGTTTGTGAGTGTGTGTGGTGTATCCATGTTTTTGTATATGACAGACTGACCATGGTATACATTCTACTCTCGTTTCAGATTTGTTTGTCCTTTTTATATGCGTACATGTGTGTTTACACGTAGCACAAATGCATGTCTGTTTCAACTCGGCTGAGCAGATTTGCGCACGTGTCTGTGCGCACACCTGTTTTTGCGTCTGTTTGTGCAATAGATTAACCTTGCTGTGTGTAACGTGTTCTATAAGGCTTTTCCTGTTTCGACGGCGGAGCAGAGAGCAGTCAGGGCAGCTGGTGGGTTGTTGTAAACACAAATGTGCATTACTGCACCTACACATGCTCAGACACATTCATTACTGTCATCAGGTTGCATCAGAGAAAGGTCAGACTTTAACTGTTTAGCTGGGAGCTTGGTCGAACTTCAGCGTGGCATCAGATTTCTCGATTTTTGCAAATATACGTTCAGGCTCTTGAGTTGAGGAAATATCCATTCATCCATCGAGTGTTGGAGATGTATTTGTGTGTTTGCTGCATGCTTAGCTCAATGGTTAGGGTTAGGGTTAGTTTCAGCTGAATAATGCATCATAATGCAAGAAACTGGTTGTAAAGTCTTAGAGTATTAGAATCTAAATACTAACATCAGCATGCTGATTCATTCAATAATCAATCTAACTTTAATGGAAACTGACACCGACCAGCTATGTCCTATGAGGAAACACTGTCTGGCAAAATACTACGACCAAAAACTCTCAACAATCTCAATATATTCTTTAAGAACTCAGATATTGAGGAATTGTTTTGCTCTAATTAGCTGCTCTTGATTTGAATGGTAAAAGCAGAGATGGAAACCCAACTACAGACACACACACTCCTCCACTCCTTCCACCCATCCTTTTACCACAGCCAAGCAAAGGCAAAGAGCGAGACAGTCTGTGTGAGCAGAGTGAAACCTAATTCTCTGGCAGCCCTCGCCCTCAGCCAATGCTGTGAAAGATAAAAACTCAGGGGGAAACTGGGCCTGGGAATCCAGCTAGCATTGGCTTTTATAGGGCAGCCCACATCACAGAGGGGACCTTGAGCAGGTCTCAGCCCACCAGGGAGGGCTGGAGACGGAGGCCCGCGGAGAGAGTCGGCCGGACGGCGGCTGGGGAGCATCAGGGATGAACCAGGGAGCTCTTTCATTCTCTGCCAGCCTGCAGATTGCTTCCAACTGGACCCACAGACAAGAGAGAAACAGACAAACAGTCAGCCAGAGAAACCTGACAGTAAATCAGAAGATATTACTGAAGATATGGTCTTAAAGGACCGCACCAGTAGTTGCAAGTTTTATTAGAAATCACATATTCTTTACACAGCAAACCATTTTAAATAAATATATTGTATTAGCATACTCAGAACTTATTTGAAGATATGCACTGACTTTCCAAAAAAAAAAAGAAAAATGCTGTCAATACTTTTCAAACAAAAACAATATAGATTTTGAAATTGAAATTCAATTCAAATTTGCAATAATTTATGTAACTAGAGAAATTGATTTTCGTGGTGTACAAAACTGAATGGAAGACAATGGCTTTCAGTTGGTTCTACATCAGGTAAAATACAAAAACATTGCATACTTTAAAGCCCGTGCTCATTCCCAGGTTGTTAGATACAGATGCAAGTGGTATTCAGTTGGTTGCAATCTGCAACTACACTACTAGATGGCACTAACCTTAAGTTTGTATGCATCCAACCCACAAAGCTCAGGACTGGAACCAACACACTACCTGCATTTCCAAGTAAATCCATTCTGAAGCTGTCTGCAGGTGTTGGGAGAATATTACTGGGAATATTTCAAAGGTTGTATAAAACCTTTTGGGCTGCAGAGGAAAGTTGGAAAATGAGGTCAATCAGCTACTAGCATAACATTGTTATGTCGCGTTGCACTGTGGGTAATCCCAGGGTTTGACTAGGAATAAGAATGCTTGGAATAACAGACGATAATCACCAACTGAAGATCATGGATGCTCTCCCACTTTATTTACCATTGTGGTGTTAAAAAACGTAACCACTGTACATTCATTAAACACACACACTCATACAAAGCGTTTAAAAGCTCAGCGGTCCGTCGAAGGCTTCTCGAGCTGGTGGCCGTGGGTCATGAATCAGCTGCCTCTCTGAGGAGTCTTTTGAAGAGAACGAGCAATTTATGGAGGCTTACACAACAGAACCCAACACTCTGTTAAAAAGCAGCCTGGACGCCTCTTTAAGGATTTGGCTGGGAAGCGGCATAAGAAGCAGAGCTGAATCAATTAGCCCTAGTGTGTGATTTATGGGTGAGGTGAGTGACTGAGCCTGCCTTTTCTCTGTGGAAGCACACACACACCAACACCTGTCACACACAGTACAGCAGATAGAAGCCTGAAGCCTGAGCCCACCAGATTAACCATGCCATCGCACTCAAACATTAATCAATGCCCGACACACACACAATTCAATTCAATTCAATTCAATTTTATTTATATAGCGCCAATTCACAACAGAAGTTA
>JAGRRF010011991.1:915447-929506 GCA_019097615.1 Morone chrysops | reverse complement strand
AGTGCTGAGTAATAGGCTCCTCTGGCATTACGGAGGGCCTTTCTATAATTCTTAAGATCAGAGATCACACACACACCTGCATACACACGCAAGACGAATGTGTCCATGTGCACATTATTCAGAGATAATCTATTTTCAGTAGGGAAATTCTGAATAAATGGCTCTTTCGTGATGCTCTGGAGCTGCAGGAGCATTCGGTGCAGTATGCATTATGTAACACAACGTCAGTATTCACCTTCTATATGTCCACAGCTTCTCTTATTAATCCGCAGACGTGGGTGAGTTTTCAGGTCCACCCTCTGGTATGTGCAGTGCTTTCCACTCTCCATGTGCTGTAGATTAGTCTCTTTGTTCTCTGTGGTGCTGCCATAACACTCGCTCATTAATCACACTCTTACAGTAGTACGCTCTTCCCTCCATGGCTGCTGGCTATTCCCAGGGTGTGAACTCTTACCGCTGCCCCACCGCAGTGTTATCCATGCAGACAGGAGGGAAAGTGGGTCAACAGAAACCACACTGGAACCACCTGAAAGCAGCAGGAATATAAGACCACCTCCTATTCCTCTGGTTGTCTGTCAGGACTGGCACTACCGAGTGTCAGCCCGCATCAGAGTGAATTTGATCTTGTAGTTTTTATCCTTTAATGGAAAGCAAAAACCATGAGAGACTTTATCTGCCAGCGCTCCAGAAGGACAACATTACAGTTCCTTCAAACATGAAACTTTACTGACCTTTGTTTGGTGAAGCAGCATGGGATCATGGGAGTTGTTGCTGCGAGTTGAGCTGCTCCTAACGTTAGCTCAGCTTGTTTCTCTGATAACTTAAGATCCAGACGTCCGATGACTAAAATCCTTCATCTGGTTCAAATCTAGAGTTAAAAAGCACCAAGATCTAAACAGTGGATGGTAAAAATGTGGCTTCACACTGGATAAACAGTCAATGTATGACAGCTTCTGGCAGACAACCACAGCGCTGACGCAGGCACAAAGGGGATATGACGCCATGGACAGGCGACCGGTGAAACGCAGCCTTACCTGAATAAAATGACAGATTTCTGAGAACATTGTTGGAAACATTTGGAATAATGTAAGAACACAACTCAACTACATATAGAACATACAGTTAGGGTTCATACACTGTTTAATGCAGAAATGTTACAGATTATAGTTTTATAGAACTTTAAAGAACTCACTTTAGATGTAGATATTTTACCTTAGGGCTTGTAAACTGATGCTTCTGGATGACTGGGTGGGTAAAGACACCATCACAAAGCCCCCAGGCATGGATCTAGGTTGTGAGAAGATGTTGGGGCAGTGGCTCGACTCAGAATTGCAGGATCACATGATGTACACTGTCCAAAAAAGACTTTCTCCCATACACGATAATTACAAAAGCAACTGCGGTAAAATAAATGGAGTGCCATCTTGGAACGCGGTTTCTGGTTTTACTTAATACACCATGCACTATACAGCCACTGAAAGGCCAAAAATGTGATCCCAGTGTCATCTAACATGTCAAATAGCAGTGTTTCTTGTCAAAGCATCCGCATGCCTTTGCACCAGTCTTTGCACTCCTCACAGTGTTTTCGGTCTTGCGCCTCTCAAAATGTGAAACATCATAGTCTGCGGTCTCACCGACTGTGTGTGGCTCCTTCAGGATGATTGAGCTGTTGGTCTGCACTACCACCGAGCCAGTCTCTTCCTATCCTACCTCCTTCCAAAACACACTGGCAAGAGAGAAACACCTAAATTTGGAAAAACTGGAAATATCATTGCTAAATGTAGGAGCAAAGACATGAACTTTTTCCTGATTCCTTCCATTTCTGACACACTGAGATTCCTTCCATTTCTGACACACTGAGATGCTCCTTCCTTTCATCATAGTTCAGGAGGTTTCTACCGGGAGTCCAATTATCCACAGAGGTCTCCTCCTCTCCAAAACAAACAGACCCGCTGATTAAAACCACTAAACACACTGATAACTTAAGATCCAGGTGACTAAAATCCTTCATCTGGTTCAAATCTAAACCAGCAAGATCTAAAACTGTATGGGACTGTAAGTGTCTCCCTAAGGATTCCAGAAACAAGAACAATGGGAGAAGCAATATATCATCGCTAAACATCGAAGCAAAGACACGCAGCTTTTTCTGATCTCTTCCATTTCTGACACTAAAAGCGTGCTGAGACATTTAATTGCATCTGAATAGTGCATACTGAGTACTAAGAGGCACATAAGCAGGTTTCATTATGTCTTGACAGGATATTAGCAGGAGAAGAAACTTTCTATACTAATCGAGCAATGATTAACCGTGTTTGTATCACTTTCTAGTTCTGTCACAGCGTCAGACGTCACTGCAGTTTGCCACAACAGAGCGAAGCCAGTGGGGGAGTCAGTGTTTCCTCGTGGGGCCCCACGCTGCACTTCCATACTGGAGCTTTTAGAGGCGACTCGGAGCTGTTTGAGTGTTTATGTCACTGTCCAACAGTCTCTGGGTTAAATCTATCATGAGCTCTCAGACTTTAAATCAGAGCAGCATGCAACAGGGGGTCGAGTTTCTCTGCGCTGGAGGCCCTCGGGAGTCCGAGGCCTCGCTCGCTGCCTTTGTTTCCAGCTTTCTGCACACACACACACACACACACACACACATATTCTAAGCCCCTTTCCAGAAATATCTCTTGCACGCTACACTCTTGCCTTTCGTTCCACCTCCCCCCCTGCCTCTTTGTCGTTGCCTCCTCCGCTGCCCCCCCACCTCCCCCTCTTTTTGCCAAGCCAATGGTGAATTAGCATTTTTCCACAGCTTTACTTTTGTCTTAGTTAACCCTCCCCACCAGTAGCACACCGTCACCCCCCCACCCTCCCCAGTCCTCCTCTATCTGCTGGTATTTGGCCCATCATTAATCTGCAGTACAGCCCGAAATGACCCCTCAAAACCAGCCCATGGGGGTCACTGCTGGGAAAGGGGGGCCCTTCACTTCTCATTAAGAGCCAATAGATGCCCCCCTCCTTGCCTCCCTCCCTCCTCCCTAGCTAGCTCACTATGTTGCGCTAATCACATGCGCTCATTAGCATGGCGCCCCCGCTTGGGTCCTGCCGTGCATTGGGTCAGGCAGGGGAACGGACGCCTCTCTTTTTGTCAGAGCTGGCTTTTAGAGATGCAAAATATGATACCCATTGAGCTCCTTCACCTACTCTTGCTACCTCTTCAATCCCTCACCCCCCTCCCACCCCACAAAAGCCACAAAAGCCCCCGCTATGAAGCCGCTTCCCAAAACAGCCCAGCTCTCATCCCTCCCTGGTTTGCCCTGGATCCAGTGACCCGTGCCAAGTCTGAGTGAGCACTGTGCCAGTCAGCAACCCCCCCCCACCAACCTCTTCTCTCTGCTTCTCACTCTGACGCGTTGATGAGACTTGAAGCCGTCCGAGCCCGGGCACACTGCACAAGTCACAAGGCTCTCAGCTGAGTCAGTCTCAGCCCTCAGTCTGCCACCCAGACTGTGGTGGACTCAGCCTAACACCTAACAAAGCCAGCACAGCTTTACTTCACTGTGGTTTTCAAAGGTTTAGCTAAACTCATGATGATCAGCAAAGGATGAGGCATGGGAAAAACTTGCTCAGGGTAGTAGCACATGTGGATACACGCACACAATACACACACACACACACACTCAGATGATCCTCGATTCCAATGCCAGTCAACAATTATGAAACATGATGTAATCAAAATATTATTTCATAATTAAATTAAATAACTTGCCAACGACGCCCTGGATTAAACTGTTAATCCCCTGATATTATGGAAAGTGTAATGTGACAGCTCAGGCCTGTGAATTGCAGTGAACCCGGCAGTATTTCACACTGTCAGACAATAACAACACACACAGGGCCTCAATCTGCAGATCTTAATAACAATAAAGTATTTTATGTTGCTTGCTGTGTGTGTTTTTGGGATGAATGTGAGGCTCTTCATCTCCACTTAGTGATATTAGTGGAGCTTTCCATTGTTCCAACATACAGACAACATGTTCCACTTTGATGCTCAGGAAAGTACATAAATCAAATGTATCAATGGTATTTATTTCGCTATTTAAATGTGTCACTTACAGTATAATGATAATTCTGGGTATTAGTTTTGCGGTTTAAGCCTTCATTTCTATTGGTTATGATAACATTGTGCTCACTAAGATAATTACTGAGATCTGGGAACATAGTGGTATCGAGGTCCAACAAAAACAGAGCGGTCAGTCAGACTACAGTTTTTCCAGATTGGAGGTAAAACTAAAAGTGAGCTTCCCGAAATGTCACTAATAACCCCTAATTGCAGAGTGAACTATGATGATTTGAAAAATGAAGCTGGTCAATAAACTGAGGGTTACAGCGGGCAGTTTGGGTAATAATTTTACCATTCAGCTTTGTTTGGTCTCTGTTAAATGTGTTGGTGTAACCTCGGAGTCTGATCATCATATTTCTTTTTTACTGATATGATATCATTACTAATAGGAATTAAAACTGTAATAAACTGTTCATATTATAAGTAACAACATTCAAACCTTTATATTTAAACTAGTATTAATAGAAACATATTGTAGATCTTTACACACAATCTGTAAAGACAATATGAACATTTTGTGACATTATAATGTGGTGGTGAACAGACTCAGAGCGACATTAGCATTTATTTGTTGTGTTTCTGGTCACCTGATTTTGGTCTCCACCAACTCCTGATGGAAGTATTCGGCTCTTTAGCTGCTAAATGTTCAACAGTCACGAACGGAGAGTTGGACGATAATTCTGGATTTAATAAGAAATAAGATACAGTGCAGGGAGAGGCTTATTTCTCCACCTAAAGTTTGAATTTCACAAAATGAGTTTTGAATTTGTTTAATAACAGACCACATGGTGGCGCTACTGAATACATGCTTTTATATGTTGAGCACATCTCCATGGGGCACCTGTGTACCGTAAAATATCTCAATAACTAACAGATATCAAGAAGAAAATGCCGGAATGACACTTATATGCATTTAATTATGTGATTATGCAAAATTGTGTAAGATATATAATAAACAACAATAATGTCATAACAAAAGCCGTAAATGTGAGTATGTATTTGTATAGCTGTAATTATATGTGTGTGTGTGTGTGTGTGTGCGCGTGTATGTTAGAAGCACATACTGGTGTAGCTGGTGCTAATTTTAGCTACTTCACAGCGTTCGGAGCTCAAATCTAAAACATTAAATGTTCTAATGTGATGTTTTTATAGCTGTCGGGTTAAAACTGGACTTTAGAAAACACAGTTCACTTTTCTCTCCTGAATCTGAAGATTTTTCATGACTTTATACTGCATGTGTTATTTTATTTAACATATTCTAATATCATATTGTCTGACTGTGATATGATACAGGCTCGCGCATTGTACCGAAGCACTAAAAATATCTTGACTGTTAATCTGTATATTAATATGCTAATGTACCCAAACCTCTTCCAGCACATCATGCCTCAATACACTTGTAGTTGTCACCCCAACCTCCCCCCAACCTCCCCCTGCTGGAAACAGTGGCTCTCACAGACCACTGTATCAAACTGGTCATTGATATCCGGCTCTTCACTGTGCGTCTCCTCTCGTTGGGTGTCAGAGAGACCTTTTGTCTGTCCCACACCACAACCCTTCAAAACCCGACACCCCCCCTCGGGCCCAGATCTGACATGGCTGACCTTGGTCAACCCCCCTCTTGCACCCCCTTTTCCGAACCGAGGGGTTTTCTCTGACCGCTGCATTATGGGAACTGAGCGAGCAGAGAGAGAGAGAGAGAGAGAGAGAGAGGAAGAGGTGGGGTGTATTATGTGTGTGTGTGAGGGGGGTCACATCCCCAATCAGTGATGTAAAACAGAACCATTGTCGAGGGTTGGGTTGAAAAAAAAAAACCCTGATTAATGCAACGGGGTGTTTCTTTGAGAGATGAAAGGGGAGAAAAAGGGGGAGGAGGCGGTGGAGAGAGCGTAGGAGAGAATGTGGAAAGAGAGAGAGAGAAGAATCAGGGCATGAGAAGGTTCTCGACGCATTGGAGAGTCTGTTCAATGTCCAGCTGAGGAGATCTGGAGGAGAAATATTTCACAGCTGACAAGTGTGTGTATGTGTGTGTGTGTGTGTTTGGGGGGGCTGGAAATATGTTATGTAACCTCCTCTCTGGGGAAACAGAGAGACGAGGGTCAGACCGAGGGAGGAGAAGAAGAGGAGAGGAGGAATATCATGAGTTGAGGAAAAACGAGGGAGACACAACTTTCCTCTTTCCCTCCGCCTGAGGTCTGTGTTTGACTTTCCCTCCCTCGTTCATTTATCAACACAATTTCTTTCTCTCCGGTTCTCTCCATGACTCTCATATAAACACGCCGACACATAGGATTCCTACATATAAATACATTACTGCACATCACTCACATCAGCACATTCCTTCTTTTACTGAGTGAATCCGTCACTGAGGGTGTTCATCAGGTCCTTCCTGCGCTCTGAGTGGCCACCAGTTAGACCACATTGACACCGCACGTCATATGTGACAGTGTGTACTGCACAGCACAAATAACATGGAATCAGATCTTTTTAAGTTGGGCCGCCTTCAGATGATAAAACATTAGTCTGTCAGAAAAAGAAGAATATTTAGCATGTTTGATTGTTAAAAATGATTTTTAAAAATACAGACAGAAAAACTCATCTCTGATTAATATTCACAGGAAATAATCTGCTCAAAATGTATCCAAATCTCTGTTTTTACACAAACTTCCTGCAGAGTTCACTGTTTGGGTTCATTGTACAGTTCATCAGTTCTCTACTGTTATTATTTTGCATGAGTATAATATGAAATATCAATAAAATAGGTCACTTATTTAGTTTATTCAATGGTAGAAAATGGGGGCAAAGGTTGTGAACAACAGTTCCAGACTGACATTCTGGGTCCCTTCAGGGCCGTGACCTGTTCACTGTGCTCACAGTGCGAACGTAGCCTTAGTTTCAGATCGGTGCTCAATCAGGTTGCACCATTAAAGCATACTTTGTGCTGTGCTGTACATATATATGTACTATATGTTCTCCAGAGCTTCACACACCTACCAAGGGTACACACCTTTCAACACCACCAACTCCATGAATGCAGTATTTTCTTTGCGAGGTGCATTACAAAGGCCTTTCTCTTCATGCATGACAGCTAACTGTTAGCATGCTGACAGAGAGAGCCGCCACAATCACTCACTATCACTCACTCTGACTCATAAATGACACACTGATTGAGCACATACCGAGTTAGGTAATAAACAAGTTCAATGTCATAATTATCATTTTAATGAATTAGCACCTGGGACTGTTTGGTGGTGAATGTTTAAAACTGGGTCATTTTAGTGTTTTACAGATATTTGTTGGCCAAACTGGTACATGTGGTCACTGTATAATAAAGACTTTTATATGTCACTATCACTTGCTAGGAAACATCTGGAGCTAGTCACTGTAGCATCACAAGCTAAGTGTAATATAACTGCTAAACAATTGGAAAACATGATTCAGTCAGTCACCAGCTGCACAGCTTAAAGCAGGTCAGCTGTTTGAAGGGTGCAATGCCATTGTTCAGGCAGCCATTATTCCAAAACTCAGACAGTTACATGCATTTAACTTCCTTATAAAGGAATGCCTGAAGAGCAGCGTTTATGTGTTCTCTGCCATCTTGGTGTTATTGAGGATTCATTTCAATATCTGTTTTCCTCTGTTTGTGCAGTGAGTTTTCTCTTTAAGGAGATTTTTAGTTTTATAGTTAGATCTATAGAACATGCACGAGAGTGTCTATATCGAACATAATAACACATTTTCTTTGTGGAAACTTTTAACACAAATCATCAATCATGAGCTTTTCCTTGACCTATTATTCATATATATATATAACCCAACCAGACTGCAACCTTTTCACAGCATTAACCAATAATCATCGGCTTAATGGGCAGTTGCTGTTTAACGTTGGATATACTCCCATTTATTGCAGAGCAGAGCTTTTTTTCATGTCAGAAGTGGAAGCATGTGGCTGTTTCATGGAGGCAGATGCCTACAAACCAGAACAGAACTCACAAAAGTATCAGCAGAAAAGGATTGTTCGTTATTTTTCCTAGGAGCTAGTTTCTGTGGTGCAACCTGTTTTTAATGTAATAATGTTAAAATCTCCCCATTTACATAATAACTGGGCTACATTAGAACTGCAAATGACTCCAGGTCCTTAAATGCATCGCTTGAGGCGTACAACTCATATCTGCTGTGTAGATTCGACATGACGGCATTTCAAAAACAAACACAAGCCCCGCCTGGGCCTCATAAACTGTCAGCAGATACTGTAGTCATGGTTTTCTGTGAAGCACATATGGTTGAATGTGATCCACATTTGGCCTTCAGCTTTACACATCCTGCCCAAACCGACTCATTCAGATCCCTGCTCGGAAAACCTCTTTTTCACCGTTTCATTCGCAGTGATTGAGTCCTCGTGTGCGCCACTATGAAGTGAATGCGTTAAAGTTTCTATGAATAAATGAATCAAACTGCAGGGGCCAGAGGGGCGGGAGGGGCAGGAGGAGGCCGCGGGGTCTGTTGGCTACAGTTAGACCACAAGTTCTGTCCAAATGAAAATGTAGTTTCGTGTTGAGTAACTGCTCTTGGGTGGCGTCACATTACTGAGGGATGTGTAATGTAATGTGTCATCCCCGAGGGTCGATCGAACAGTACACTGTAATAATGAAAACAGATTATGTCATTTTGGTTTATTATAATCTTATATAATTTCCCTTTTTTTAAAAAAAAAACACATTTTGTATTTGATGCTTTGATTCTTGTGAGCATTTAATTTTCCTCTCAGTTTGTTATTTAACATTTTTTTGGTGCTAAATATACTGTCTATGTGCTAATGTATATCCCACTCTGCTGGGATGTTACATATATATAGATGCGTATATGAACTTCATATGAAGCTCACTCTCAGGTGTGGTGATTTGGAGCAGCTACACACACTTTAGAGAGTTGGATGTCATGTTGATAAACTAACTTGTTTTATTATATAGGCCAACATCAGTTGTCTGTTGTGACTCTTCTTCACTGAGTTGAGCCAGGAGCCAGTCTTTATTCCCCGGCAGTGCTCCAGTGTAGATTCTTAAAAAAATGCTCAGCTTGGCTTCATTAAAAGAGCCGAGCAGAGGGGTAGAGGGGTGGAAGGGAGGAGGAGCTGGTTCTCCTAAGCCCCATCAGTGTGTTTATGCTGTAACGGGGGGAGGAGGAGGAGGGGAGCATAGCTGTGTGTGTGTACTGGGAGGGGGAGATTGGAGGTTGGACTTTTTCTGACTCAGAGCCGTGCTCCGCAGCCCATAATTAATGGTCCCTGATGGAGGTGGGTCCGGACAATAGGAGCCTTTCAGCGGGGCCGCGGGGCCCCCGTCCCATACCCGTCCTGGCCCGTCCTGCAGGCACATTGTTGCCCCGCTGTAACTTCTGCCAGCTGGGCCTTAGAGGGAAACTTCAACATAGTGGGGGCCAGAGACACTACGGCGCAGCATACTCTGTGTGTGTGTGTGTGTGTGTGTGTGTGTGTGTGTGTGTGAGCACTGATGCTTCTCACCAAATTGGATTACAGAGCTAAAAACACATGAGTAGAAAAGAGTGGAGACAGAACAAGAGTGAGCAAGAAGATGAAGCATACACGCACACATACACACACACTGGTTCCTCATTACAGTGACGCTGAATTAAATGCTTTTAAATTACTTTAAATGATTGTTTTATATAATACACACTGTGTTATATAGAATATAGTTCTTTAAACAGTAAAAAGAAGAATTACATTTGTACATAAAGCACCCTCAGTGAATACCTACAGAATAGCTGAATCATATTATCTGGCTGTTTCTGTCCTTTTTGGGTTTAGAGATCTGCTTGTAAAAGAAGTTGCTTTTTTCCTCTCAACTTTGTGATGAACACTAGGGGTCAGTGTTCCTACGAGTAAAGAGTAGCAGCACCACTATCCCCCATCATCCTCTCTGAGTCGGTCCCTGCAGGCCGAACCCACCACCAGGGCCTGGCAGCAGGCATTTGACCCTGTGTTGTCTGTAGTAGCCTGTCTAATGATGTCCTTACATAACTCCTCTCTCTTTTGTGATTTCTGATTGTATTATTCTCTGCTTTTTAATTGTGATGTCTGTCCTCAGCTCATTCTGGAAGGCACCACAAAAACAAGCAAACATACCCAAACTGATTGAATCTCTCGCCCTGACCTTTCGGTCTGTGTGGTCATATTGTTGCTATGGCTGTGATCTGTGGTTGTGTGTGTGTGTGTGTGTGTCTGTGTGTGTGTGTGTGTGTGTGTGCTTTAACACAAAAGCATGTCTATGCATGCCTTTGTGTTAATAATAACTGTGTCCACTGTGGCCTACCTATATTTAGAATGACCAATTTATGATTGACTCTGTAATCTCACCACTGTTACAGTATGTTACAGTATGTTACAGTATGTTACAGGATGTTAGTGTGTTACAGTATGTTACAGTATGTTACAGTATGTTACAGGATGTTAGTGTGTTACAGTATGTTACTGTATGTTACAGGATGTTATGATATAAAACACTTGAATTATGTCACACTGTGTTGTAAGTTTTAGTCTATAGTATAGTATAGTAGTATAGTGGTAACTAGTATTGTTATTTTAGTGTCATATTACTGTGTGTAATATGTCATGTTATATATTATGTAAATCACGTTATGTTGTGTTACAGTGTGTTATTTCATGTTATGTTTTATGTTAAGTTTAGCTGTGTTACGTCATCTCACATAATGTCGTGTCACATCATACATTGTCGCGTTACGGTGTGTTATGTAACATCATATGATGGTATGGTAGTGTATTTTTGGTCATGTCGTATGATGTTATATGATGTCATGTTAAAGTATGTCAAGTTGCGCACATTGTGTTGCTAAATTGAAGTAAGTTACCTTTTTGTTACACTATGTTACATTATGTCAGCTCAGCTCATCATGGACGAACTCTTCCATGAGAGTGGGAGCATTCCCACTCTGCCATCGCCAATAAATTTGGATGCAGCGGATGGGAATTACCTAGGCTGACAGGGGGACCAGGGTGGGACCCGGAGCCCCTTAATCTGTGCTGTGGAAGCCTTAATCCCATTACTTTGCAAGGGAACAGGAGCCCCAGGACGCTAGCTCACTGCCCACAGCCCAGCCACAGAGCTCTCTGTTGGCCTTTGAAGTGGGAGTGGACCTAAAGGGACTGTCGTCTGATTTCCGGGAGGCGTGACAGTTACAGACCCGCAGTTATCTCAGTGTAAGGACTGTAGTTGTATAGACTGTATTGGATCGAACCTGAGTGATACGTTTATTATCTTGAAATTCCAAGGAGGCACACATTCATCTTAAGTCCACTTCTGAGTTTGAAAACTGCCTTATTCTTGAGCCAATTATCATCCCACCACTGTCATCCTTAGACACTAGCTCCAGTATCACATTAAATATAACCTGTAGGAGAACTGTATTTTTCCATTGGATGTGAGTTTTATCCAACCAAAATACTTGACTGTTTTTATAGGAAATAATAGTCATAACACATCCTGGATCCAGCCCAGTGTATTGTTTGTTTCTGTTTCCACTCATATTCACAGTGCAGCAACACTGCCATTTGGATTTCCTCTCCCATGGTGCTGCAGTGTTTGGTGCTCTGAACTCAGTGTGAATATGGCTTTTGATGTGTCCTATTGCCTCTATTATTCTTATCCATCATTTTAAATTAGTAAATAAAAAGCCATCATCGATCCCAAAAGTGTACTAATTTCTCTTTTCTGTATGCATGTGTGAGTGTGAGGCCCCCTGATAGGCCTTGTTTCGTTTGTTTTGCCAGCCTGTACTGTACCGTCCGGGAGGCGTGTGTGTGTGTGTGTGTGTGTGTGTATGTACAGTATGTGCAGCTACATGTCTGCCTTCTTATATGTCCTTCATGTGAGTGTGTGCCAGGACAACAATCCTGCTTTACGTGAGGATGTGTTGGCTGATCTGCCAAAGGGGGGAGGCAGTCTGTCTTGTGTGCAACAGGTCTCAACCTGTTTGTGCATAGGGGTGTGTGTGGGTGTATGAGAGTGTGTGTGTGTATGTGTATGTGTGTGTGACTGGAGGTGTGTGCCGACGGCTGCAGGTATCAGCCTGCTGTGAGGGAGTTGGGGGAAGTGTGGGAGTAAATGTTTGCAGCAGGCTGACTGCTGATTGAGTTGTTTGCCTTAGACAGGGTGTGCTCGGGTTGTTGATGTGTGTATTAGTGTATCTCTATCAATGTGTACATTTACTAACTCTCATTATAAACTCCCTCAAGCTAAAGGCAGAAAGGATCACCTTCTCTTCTTCTCGTCCTTTTTGAACGATATTCTCCCTTTCCATGCTGTACCCACAATCCTTTGCAATCCCCTCAAGTCCTCCAAAGGATGGTGTTACTCTCTGGGTGCGCGTGGATGTGTGTGGCTGACTGTATTTGAGTCTATGGTTACAGAGCTGTGGCTGTGCCAAGCTCTCAGATGGATGCTAACTTTAGCGTAATGTGTACATACGACGCTTGTATGTTGAACCACAAATGCACAGTCTGGGGCTTTTCTTTTGTTCCAGCCAAAGCAAAGCTAAGGGACGCGAGGAGGAGATATATATGTATGTGTTCTATGAAAAGGGATGCCTAAATTGTGGTGAGGCTGTCTCTGCATCAGACGAGGTCATTCATTCTGTTTACACAGGCATTTAAGGGTTTTTTGTGGCCTCCACTTCCCCCTCTCAGCCTTACATAATCAGCCAACTAGGTCAGAGTTTGTAAACCAGCGCAAACCAAAAGCGGTGTTTTGGGAAATCCTGACAAGGTTGCAAAGACAGGAGAAGTCAATGGGAGAATATGGCTGGCCCCTTCCACAGTAACCCTGCTGATCTTTAAATTTAATCAGCGCCTGGTGTGCTCATCGTCGGATGCTTGTGCGCAGAAATAAAGCCTTTATGAATTGCCCATATCTAGGTCACAATCTTGTGGCCAACTTACAATTTGGGGCCTGATGAGAAAGCGTTTAAGAACCTCAGATGTGGGTTACTGACCTTTTTGAAATTTCTGCTTTTGCATGCATGGTTGGGACTGATTCAGTGCATCAGTGTGTGTGTGTGTGTGTGTGTGTGTGTGTGTGTGTGTGTAGTACGCGAGCGGGGTACAATAAAAGGTCAGCATCTTGCCAAGAAGAGAGAGATGATTTTGGGAGATCTTAACCTGCCAGCGCTGGGTGTCACAGTGTCTGTCCACGCGTCCTTTCTCAGGCTTGTGCACGCTCACATACGACATGTGCTGGTTCTAATTGTCCTGTCTGCCCACATTAACGGCTTGTTTGTTCCACAGCACTGATGTTTGTCCTGGGCCCCCATAAGGACAAGACCAGCCCAAGATGGGGATGGAAGGATACAGGAGGGGGGCGACAAGGGAGGTTTAGTAGTAAAAGTGTGTGTTTGTGGGCCAGGGGGGGGCTTGCCATGGTGCCTGGCCTCTAATGGGATCAGAGGGGAGCAGCAGCATAAGGGGGATAAGGTCAAGCTGAGATGCTGCCAACTCTGGTTAACTACGAGTGGACCCAACTCCAGAGGGACAGGTGCTCTCTCACGCCATCGCTCCCACTTTTTTCTCTCCACCCTCCCCTTCAGGACTCATTTTTCTCTCATTTTATTGTCCTTTTCTCCTCACCCCCACCCACCCTCCTCCTCCGGAGCACTCCTCCTGTCTCCTGTCAGCACACCACGATGGGCTGGACTTTCTTCAAGGTTTATTTCACTTAAATCAAATTAAAGTGGAAACAGAAGAAAGTTCTGCAATCAATCCTCGACCCTCAGACCTTTGTTATTCTCATTACATCCTTCCCTCTGGACTCCCTGTCTGTCAGTTTGTCAGGCTGTGTCTCTCATCAGCGCTACACAGATGATGTCCAGTTTTGATTTTTTCATTTGAAACCTGGAGAATTTGGCCTTTTTACCAAA
>JAGRRF010011991.1:872931-887796 GCA_019097615.1 Morone chrysops | reverse complement strand
TTGAGTGGTCGGAAGACTAGAAAGGCGCTATACAAGTACAGGTCCATTTACAATTTACCATTTATTTAGAGGATTTAGTGGCATCCAGAGGTGAAGTGGGAATGAGAACGGTGGAGGCCATGAAAGTAACAAAAACACAATGAGTCCTATAATCATGTGATTATATTCCATTTCTGCCAGTAAATCCTAAATGTTACACACTGGACCTTTAAAACCCATTAATCAACACTTCCAGGTGAATCCCAACTGTGAACATTGTCAGGATCTAAGATGGTGCCTGTTACTCAGTGACAAACTTCACAACCAGCAGCTATCACACAAGCATCCATAAAGAAATAAACACACACACACACACACACATACGAATATATGATGGGCTGAGTTTAACTTTTCTAAGAGCCACTATCTCCCCTTTCAAACAACGCCGCTGAGTATCTCCGCTGAGATAGCCTCAGCAGCGTTGCACAATATGAGTGTACGAGTGTGTGTCGGTGCCCAGCGTCTGCTGTGAAGTGTTTATTATGGCAGACCTCCTTGGCCACAGTGGCCCAATTTGCTATAATAAGAATATTTCTTATCATACAGTGTGCTCTCCAAGGGCACAAGGGAGGAAGTGGGAGATAGAAATGTGAGGGAAACAAAATTAAAAAAAAAGAAGCATACTAAAGTCTGAAAGAGCAGGCGATAGAGCGACCTTCAGTAAAGTCACTCACCAGAAACACTGGAGCATGATGAACACAAATGGAATGAGTGGAAATATGGAAATTTGCTGAAAGAAAAAAGAAAGTGGAGCACGGAGAAAGATTTAAACCGGACCTCAGTTTTAAATCAGAGACAAATGTCAGTTTTGGCTCGTCCGTCTCCGCTCATGAGTCAGGGGTGATGTTCTCAACATCTGTCATCGTCCTCATTTCTCTTTCCTCTCTTTCTTTTTCCATCCTTCCGCCCTGTCGCTGACTCCAGGACAGTTGCGGGTGGCAGTGCGCGATGACAGCCCGCTTAAAGGAGTACACAACTCATGACCAGAAGTCCACGGGCAGATTTATGCGTCTGTATTAGTCGACTTTCCAAACTGTCACTGTACGGTGAAAGAATATCGCTCACAAGCAAACATATGAAAACTGAAAATATGAAGACTTGGCCATAAGTTGATGGGGTGTGTGTGTGTCCCTCTTCACTGTTCTTTCTCATAACAGGATATGACAGATATGGAAAGACTGTTGGCCCTTCACACACACACACACACACACACACAGGTCAGTCAGGCTACCACTGTGATCAGATGTCCACCTCTTACATGTAAATGTCGCTTCACATCTGGTTATTTGTCCTCCATGAAATAAACCCTCCTCTCTTCACAGAATACGTTTGTACATCCCTTAATAAGGTTCAAGTTCTCTTTTATTGTCCCGCAGCCTTCATAGTGGAGACTTTACAACACTCTAACAACCTTCAGTGAAACATTAGCATGGCGGGAAGGACGAAGGGTGACAGATACCTTGGATAACAATAGCACAAAAAGAGTAGTGGTAGGAGCAGCTGTGATTTACGTCCCATATGATAAAGGTTCCTCCCTCCAGCCGCTGCCACTGATTAGATCACACAGGAATGCAACTATTTCTCTAATGTAGGTAAAGAAAACTAATTTCAGGGTAGCGTGGGAGGATTTTACCCAATAACCTGTGAACACGGCAGTTAACCTGTGTAATAAATGGTTTCATTTGGAGTTTTTGGATAGAAGTACAATATTCTTTATAATAAGTCATTTTAGCTCTTTTTTAGTCTCCACCAACTCCTGAGGGATAATATCTGGCTCTTTAGCTGCTAAATGTTCCACTATGTTAACCAGCTGGAAGCTACTTGTGTTAGCTGTTTGGTTCTGGGCAGGTAGCATAGAGAGGAATACAAAACAGAATAGTTGGGGGGCCTTAAAACCAAAACAATGAGCTGAATGATGCTAAAATACTCTGCAGAGCTGAGGTTAATTCTGGGACTGCACATCCCCCTAATTGCCCTTAAAATCCCCATGAAACAGAACTGCTTTTATGTGTTGGGGTAGCTATGGAGGGTGAGTGTGTGTTACACCACAACCACTATGCTGCTAGTGCTACGAGCTAGCGCCAGCATCTACCTTCCAGTGATGCCGGTGATAAAAACATTGTTAGTGTGTGAAACAGAAAAGATGGTGGTTTGGGTGAAAATAAAAAAGTTGATGATGTTGATTATGTCAGCTGACTTATGTACGTATATAAGTTAAATACGTTATGTAAGACGTGCCAGGCTGGTATATTCGATGCAACAGGACATTTTTCTATTATACTTTCGGAATAACAACAATGGCATGGCACCGATAAATCTCTGTGGCAATCATACATATTAATATCATCTTTTTTTAATATTAAAATATTGATTAGTGTCTAAATTCAAAGTTAAGCACCAAAAGAAATTTCAGATTTATTGCAAAATCCCCAGAACACACACAATAACATTAACGGTTAAGTGTTGAAGAGGTGAAGAGGTTTTCTGGAAGTGGAAGGTTGTATATTTAACCGACAGGCCCGTTCACAGTGGGGACAGGAGGGAGGGGAGTGGGGGGGCAGCCTGGAGCGTTTTCGTCCCCAGCCTTCCCCAACAGCCCCCAGCAGGACCATGAAACAACACGAGCCTGTCAGCACCTTCAACCGTCCACATCACAGCCAGGACACTGCTGTCAGCAGGATGCTATACACACTGACGCACACACACACACTCATTCACATACCATCGCCAAATACACATACTCACATAGAGAGGGGCAGAAACCCCCCCACCACCTACACACACACACACACACACACACATAGCATCAACCAACTGTTTGGTTAGCCTGTTTGAGCCTGTCAATCACCTTTTCACTATCCTACACAACATTACACACAACATACATGGCTGGAGTCAGTCGGGTCTGGGTAACAGACAGGTGTGAAAGGTTCTCCAATGATATCACTTCCTCTATGTCCCTCTTTTTTCTTAAGTGAACTCTACCTCTCATCGTTTTTCTAATAAAATAATTACAGTGTTGAGCAGTTACGTGAACAGGAGCTGCAGTCTGGACCAGAAGGCCGCTCCAAATCTACAACACACACCATTTTTAATAAACACAACTTCACTTTTTTCCAACCCAATTTATTCCATTACTGTCCTTTCTGCCCTCACACTCTATCTTCATCCAGGCATCTCTCCAGCATCTTCCATATTAACTACTGTTAATACAGGTCGGGAAGCGGCGGCAGACCACAGATGGTGCTGAATACTGGATGGGCTGGCAGTGCTGCGTCATGGATGAGGGTAGATCAGGTGAACGTTTCTCTTCATGACCCCATTTAGCAGTTTCCATGTGTTTGACTGCAGATAATGTAGGTTTTAAAGAATAATTTTGGTTTATTACAACTTATTTTTGTGGTTTTGGCCTTCAAGTCTGTCAGTTATGATGGCATTATACTTGCCAAAGTAATTGCTGGAATCGGGGAACACAGTGACATTGCTATGACAAAGCCTGATGGGGTGAGAAAAACATGGTTGTGGCGAGATTACCTAAAGTGTGGAGCAAGTACTTCTACTACTGAAAGGAGTACAATGTGTCAATGTGTCATTGCGTTAAAACTCATTTCTGAGGCTGTTCTGTACTTCTTCAATATATGCGGCAACCTGACAATAAGGAGTTGTAGTAATTAAGACTGGAAGTAACAAATCATGAACTAGTTTTTCTGCATCTGTCTGTGACAGGATGTGTCTGATTGTAATATTACGTAAATGAAAGAAGGCACTCCTAGAGGTCTGCTTTATGTGGGAGTTAAAGGACATATCCTGACCAAAGATAACTCCAAGAGTCCTGATGGTGGCGCTAGAGGCCAAGGTAATACCATCTAGAGTAACTATATCTTTAGACAGTGAGTCTCTGAGGTACATCAGAAAATTGCAGCTCATCCGGGATTTTATGTCCTTAAGACATGTTTGTAATTTAGATAACTGATTAATTTCATCAGGCTTGATCAACTGCGTATCATCTGCATAACAATGGAAGTTAATGGAGTGATTCCTAATAATGTTGCCTAAGGGAAGCATATATAAGGTGAATAAATTTGGTCCAAGCACACAACCTTGTGGAACTCCATGACTAACTTTAGTGCTTATGGAGGATTCATTGTTAATGTGTACAAACTGAGATCGTTCTGATAAAGTCTCTGTAATGGAATATTATGGTAAATAGTATCAAATGCAGCACTTAGATCTAACAAGTACAGAGACAAGTCCATTGTCTGATGTGATTAAAGAGCGTTGGTAACTTTCACCAGTGCTGTCTCTGTAGTTGTAAATAGCTGAAAGGCGGTCACACTTCTCTCTCTTCATTAGGCCCTGTGTTGTTTTTTGCATGTGTGTTTCTTTAGAGTACAGAAACAGGACAGATGGAAGCTGACATTGCTGGCTGTATTAGATGTGTTAGATTTTAACCAAAACTGCGTCATGCACTTGTGTGTTCCCAAGCCTGCTAAACTGCAAACATACCACAAGAACAGGTGACTTTTATATGCATATGACTTCATGTTGAAGTGCTGAGCTAGGACTTGCATTACTAGATAATCTCTTTCTTTTTCTAGGTTAAAAATCTAAACGAGGCCCTCGTTCCCTCTCATATCAGCCCTGGACTTTGGACTGTAATTGACCCACCTTTCACAGCTAACTTCAGCTCTACTGCACTGGCCCGGGTCTACTCTAATCACATTGTAGAGGTTTAGAAACAAGCTGCCAGCTCATAATAGCACAGCCCACTTGCTGGGAGTTTAACAGGGGAAGTAACTCTTATATAACTGTGAGTGTCAGTCATTATTAGGCAGGACTGAGAAATGAGTCTCCTTGACACCAGCGTATGTTTGTCTGATAACTACCACTGCTCTTATCAGCTGGCCTACATACTGGACTGAACTCAACGTTAGAGGACTGGTGAGAGGTGTGTATTTGTGTGTCACGCCATGCTGACACACATGGAGTTACTGTACAAGGTGCAGATACGTTAATACTTCATAATGGCGGTCTGACTGTACTCTTCGGACTATTTCTGTGTTTTGAATCATGCAGTGAGATACATGCAAGGGCGGATCTGAGGAAATATTCTCGGGGTGGCAAGATGGTGGCAGAAATATGCCGATTTAACTGCAAATAGTCACATACATGATTTCAATATTTGCTTTGAAAGCCCTTAAATCAGAATCAAAAAATAATTTATTGATCCCTGGTGGAAAACTGGTTACAGTTAATAAAAAAAAAGAGAAATAAAGAAGAAGAAGATAATAATAATATATAATGATGAGAACACTGAATATATAATGACAATATATATAGAAATAGAGTTTGTCCCACTAGGGGTCGCCAAAGCTTCACAGGGTGTTGCAAGGCCTTACTGATTTATATATATACATATATATGTATATATACAAAACATATGCAGTATATATACTATATCACTATATCTCAGTATTTAAAATCTTAAATGGTTTAAGGAAATGGGTTTCTTCACAGTTTGAGTTGAACTAACTCTTGCACATGTGCTCCACACAAACAGCACTGAGGTGGTATCTTACTGATGAACCTCAAGTGTCCTAAAACAACACAAACACTTCCAAACTTTTTATTTTTTTTAAACCACAAGACGTGCCCGGGTGCACATTCACAAGCAATTAAAAATGACTAAAACTTTCCCAATACACACACACACACACACACACACACACACAGACATGCACAAAGCGTTATGTGAAGCATGAAAGCCTGTTTGTCCGCGGGGACGGCTCATAAAGTGAGTCAGGAATGACTGGGAGGCCTGAGACGAGGAAGCAGCCACATTGGGGAGGATAGAGTTTCCATAAAGAAGGCCGGAGATCAGGTACGCAGCAGCAGATTTAAAAACGATGTAATGTAAGACGCAGACAGGAGGACAGACAGGCAGGTAGACGCCCAGATAGACAGCTGCCCGCCATATTAAATAGCATTAGCCAGAGTATTGTCTCATAACCTTTTACCCCCCGGGCCAGAGATGTTCCTCACGCTGCATTATGGGTTATGACTGGTCTGACCACAACCAGATACAGTTATCCAGCTTTTATTCCACAACCCCCGGGGCTTTCTGTCCCAAATGGGCCTCTGTAGTCGCAGGCACAGGCACAGTACAAGGACATACAGGAACTGTGGATGAAGAATTGTATATAATCGTATCCTCTCACAGCCAGGTGATAGCCAAAAACGTCTGCACATATTTCTGCGCTTTGTCTGGTAGCAGTGGAGCAACTGGTGGAGAAAAACCACAGTCAGCTCATTACACCAACCTGGAGCCTTATTGTGTGAAGAGCTGGTGCCGCCACATGCCCTCATCTTGTGACAAAATGTGTCAGTTCAACCTATCTGAGTGTTGTAATGAAGAGTTTCATCATCTTCATTTGTCTTCTTAAATGTTAAGGAAGATACAGTTTCATGCTGGTTAAAAAGTCAGACAATAATTAGAGAACAAAAGGAATTGGAGAGTATCTGTGTTCCCCAGTTCAATGTCTTATTAACTTCTAATTAGTTCTAATTATAGCTTCAATAGGAACACCTCCTATTGAAGCTGCAGTATATCTAACGGCCACTAGAGGCGGGCTCCAGAAGTGAGTCAACCTCCAGAAGGTCTCATATTAAAATGTCCAACTTTATAGCAGAAATAAACATGTTTACAGCCTCGTGGTGTCTATAGATAATGTCCCTGTTCATAACAACTATACAGGGGGTTAATTTATATATATCTCACCTGTTTCAGTTATATTAAGGATTAAAGTTATGCATAATTAAGGGTGGGTGCCATCACAGGTGGCTGTTTTCAGTAACCAGCTTCATTCAGTCCACCTCTTTGCCGTTGTTGGAGCCGGTGGAGTAAGGACTGCCGGGATGCCAACCACACTGAGCTTTCCAACCCTTCACAAACCTACGGGGGACGTAACGGAGACTACGTCCATTTTTAATTATACAGACTATGAATAGGGCCTTGGAAACAAAGGACCCTTTGTCATGTTCGCATTATGTGCCATTTAAATCCGAGGAACATAGGAATGACCCTGAACAGATAACACGACTCCTCTTGCAAAGGAACACACACTGTTGTTCACTTCAGTACACTTAAAGAGATTTAGTCTGGTATGAGCAGTAGCTTATGTAGGCTAATGTTAGCTTCTGTTAGTAATATTATCTCAAATACATATTGCTGAATTACTGAGTTAATTCACTAATGCTGTACATTTTAACATCATCCTGTAATTGCAACCTTTGGCCACAGTGGTCGCTATTCTACAAAAGTTACACAGGCTCGCTTTAAGAGTGCATCGAAATCATGTGCTAATCATACGTTGTATGTATAACCTTTAAAGTAACTAGAGATCAGCTGAAATATAAATGTAGTAGAGTAAAAAGAATATTTTCTACTGAAATAAAAAATAACATAAAATGCTACATCGACACTTTTAATCCAGTATTTGAGTAAGATACTTTTGACTACTAGTGAATATTTGCATACATTACCAGTAAATTGTATGGCAGGGCCCAGGCGTATTTATTAAAATCCTAGTATTAATTATCAGGATTACCCTAAAAACCCATAAAATCTCTGGTTTTATCATTCTAGTTGTGTCTCCTCAGTCTGTAGGAATAACAGAGGATGTTTTCAATTACCCACCACAATGAAGACAGGCCATCTGCTGGGACAGGGATAATCAATATGCATTGTTGCGTGCAGGCATGAATGAGTGAGAAACCAGAGTCTGAGTCAGAGCGCAGGTTGGGCAGGGGGATAGATAAGACACACAAACGGCTTATATCACAGGAGCTGCTTTCAGTTTCACTCTAATCTGAATACTGTTTCAAATAAATCCAGACAGAATTTTCTGAGAAGAGACATAAAAGGTTGTTTCTCATCAGAGCTGCTAAAAGCATGACAAAGCTTGTTCCCTAGTGGGCCAGTATGAGTCAGCGCTTAGAGGGTTAAACCATTCGTTCTGTCCCCTACATGGTTTCACATGCAAATGCACTATATGGAAATATTACAGAGTTTATTAGGCAACATGTAAGAAAATATAGGTCAACAGGATAAAATGGACAAAAGGTAAAGTCTGGCATTTTAACACAAAATCCAGTTTTGTTTGTTAAAAGTAATGCGAATGTTTCCATCTTCCAAACTAGTTTCCTCTACAGTGAAGGATGTGATTGTATTTCAGATCAATAGTAAGATTGTAACTAATTATATTTGGGGGGTAACTGTAATGTTATTAGTGATTAGTTACACTACTAGTTACTGAGGAAAGTAATATTATTACTAGTAATGCTAAAGAAGATGCCTCCAACATGGCTGTAACAAGCTGAGCTGTAAATTGTGTAATTTGTGTGTTTTTAAAAACATTTGTATCAGATTCTGGCAGTTTTAGGGAGTATCACTGTATTTTTATTGTATTTCTTTGCATGACTGGGCCTTTATAAAGGTTTATAGTGGCCTATTCTACTGCCAGTAAATAGAATATTTAAATATTTTAATGCAGTTATGTGTGTAATTAAAGATAAAAAATAAATTTAAGGTCCAGTGTGTAACATTTAAGTATGTTTTCATCAGGGTATGGACCTTATTTTTGTTTCTGAGATATTTCTTTGAAGAGTTGTTTTAACACTATAAACCGACGAGTATGATATTTCTCTAATTGTAAGAAACAAGTAAGAAACAAATGAGTTACAGAAGTTTCTTCCGTATGTACCCGTATGGAGGTATGTGAAACATTCACATCATACAGGAAATTAAAACTTAATTTGTAACCATATTATCTTCAGGCTTACGCAGAAGCACTAAAACGCACTGACTAATGTAATCAGATGACACTACCACACACAAACACACAGCTCCTTTTCTTCCTGTTGTGTTTCCAGGGGCCACACACACGTCAGATGAGCCATACTGCTGTATGTGATTCTATTAGACGTCTGTCAGACAGGTCACATCGGGGCAGAGGTCAGCATGCTGACCTGGGACCAACTGTAATGAGCGTAATGTGATTGTCCTGACTGCGGGGTGAGCTTAATGTCTGTGTGCGCTGCTGGAATTACAATCTGATGTTGGTTATGGAGTACAAGGATCAGACACATTCAAGGGAGAAACCCATCCACTGTTTAGATCTTGGTGCTTTTTAACTCTAGATTTGAACCGAATGAAGGATTTTAGTCATCGGATGTCTGGATCTTAAGTTATCAGAGAAACAAGCTGAGCTAACGTTAGCAGCAGCTCGCCTCGCAGTCCCTCCTTCTGCCACTAGAGGGTCTCTCACATTCAAACAATTACAATAAGAGGAAGTTTGATGAGGTGGTGAAGCACCGTGGGATCATGGGAGTTATATTCACCACCATTGCTGCCATTGCAGGGAATATGATGCAGCATTACCTGAATAAACTATATAAACTCATATTAGAGCTTTAAGATATCCATCTCTAGGATTTATGCATCTCCTCCCTATATTTACCGATTTGTCTATTTATTTCGTATTCTCTGTGAACCTCTAAGGCCTGTAGCTATCTGTCTTATTTAACAACGACTTAAAATACATCCACACTGTGTCATGTGTTTCCCATTTAGCTAGACAAGACCACATGGACCGAGCAATGTGTTATGTAAAGCGAGATGCATCATAAAGTGATTTATCACAGGATACTGCAGCCAGAGGCTCCTGCATTGCTCTGTATAGGTGGGAGTGAATGGCAACTTTCATATGAGTAACAGACACACTGTAGGCTATGCATTGTACACAGCGGGGAGCGTATACCGTAGGTCACAAGGAATTCCTGAGAAGAACTGATGACCTTGTTTTTCTGGTTGTCACAGTGCAAACATCTTGTGTTGTAAATGGGCCACAGGTATAAAATATATTATATTTCATTTAAAAAAAATCTGATTTAAATTCATAAACTTTCCTTAGAAATCAAAATTCATGCATACAAGAAATTAAGACACATTTGGACCCTACTTTCCTGGAGTTTGTGTAGTAATGGAAAAATTGAGTTAAATCAGAGTTATTCAATAAATGTAAATTAACTCAACCCCTAAATCGTGGACTTTCCCTTCTTTTCCCATCTTCTTTCTTATATCTCTACTTACATCTGTTTCTCTCTTCTTGCGTGTGTCTCTCTCCCTCTCTCTCTCCCTCTTATGTGTTTCCATAGTCTCATGATCAATTAGTGCACAGCGAGAGAAGAGGAGGCTGGACTCAACGAGGCTGTGACGTCCAACTCCGCACTCATCGGGTGCGGCCTGAAAAAAAAACGAGGTGGTGTGATGTTTCCTATTGAACCAGTGTGTGTGTCTGTGTGTGCACAGATCTTGTGGTGTGTGTTTTTACAGTGCAGTGATCCGGTCATATGATGGTAAACACCTTAATACCACACATTACCTGTGTGACACAGCGAGGTACGCGTGCACTAGTTTCAGCACATACGGTACATCTGCAGAGCGAACTATATGAGCAGTATTCAGAGGGAGATTAAACATTTAAAACAAGTAGAAATTGAACATAAAATAGTCCCGGTTGCAGCAGCAGCAGCAGCAGCACAATAGTTCTCCCTTTCAGCTCAGCCTTAACTTATTGTTCATTTCTGCACAGTTCAACAGTCTTTGTCTTCTTTTTGTTGTCTTTTCATAGATTTATAAAACACAACATAGTCCTAATTCTTTTGGTGTTTTTTATCCATTTTAAGGACATTTTCTGCACAGTTTAACAGACTTTAAGGACCAGTGTGTAGGATTTAGTTGTGTATTTGTGTGTACTAGTGTGTAGGGCATACGGTGGCCTCTTATCTAGAGCCAGTGTTCAGTGTGTCAGTTCTGTGCTGCTGTACAAACATGGCGTGCCCATTTCAGGCATATTTTTTGATATTTGATTTTGATCATTGATTAATCGTTTAGGTCGTTTAATGAAAAATTCCAAATATTTGCTGGTTCCAGCTCCTCAAATGTGAGAATTTGTTGCTGTTTTATATCATCTTAAATTAAATTTTCTACTGTTACTGCTGATAAGACATTTGAAGACATAACTTTAGATTTCCATAACTTTAAATGGCAGTTACACCATTCCCTCCATTAAACAGTTAATCATGTATATTAATTGATCATAAAACATAATTGATAATAAAAATAATCATTAGTTGCGAACCTAATCTGACTATAGATATATAGATATAACCTATATAGGTTTCAGTATCAGAATGCAGTTTGAGAAACTTTCCACCCTGACGAAAAAGCTTTGAAGAGAAAAATGCGCAACACGTCCGTGACTTGTGTACTTTTCTAAAATTGACAGTGTTTGACACCAAATGTCCTGAACTGTCCTGGCCTGGGTGACTCCACCCATCTTTTGTCTACACACTCTAAAACAAACAACTGCGCGGTGTGAAAACACTGCCTGACCCACTTCCACACTTGCACTGTTATGTGTGTGACAGGGTCCTGTGTCATTTGACTGCAGCGCCGTGTTCCCCAAGGACACGGAGAGACTGACAGTGCGTGCTCGACAAGAGAGAGAGACCAGTCACATATGGCTTCTGATGGGTTTCAGTGAAGTCTATAAATGTTATTGTGTGCAAAAAGATGTGTTTTTGCTATGTAAGTGTGTGTGTGTACATTGAGGTAAACTAATTACCATGTGCTGCGATCAGCTGTGGGCCCTGAGGCCTGCAGGGAGAATTCCTCTGTGGTCAGCCGACCCCGGTTGTCCTGTCTATCTCTACCTCCCTCCCTACCTCCCTCCCTCATACACACAAACACTGTGAACTCACTCACCCCTCTCATGTCAGTCACTCAGGCCCGTCATGTAGAGGCTGGGAGACTGCGGGAGAAGAACATACATATAGACTGTCATTAAGTTCTGTGCTGAACAAGCAGAGAAAGACATCCGATATGGCATTGTGGGGAAATAGCTGGAGTAAAAACCTCTGTGCAGAAGATTAGTGACCCACATGGTGACTATGAGTTTTAATTTGGATGCTCGCCAGAGAATTCAGATTCAGTTATCTAAGACACGAGTGATGTGTTACTATGAGTGTCTCAATGTGGACGAGACGCTGCGTCAAAGTCAGACCCAGCAAGTCCACGGTGCCACAGGGTCGCTTTAGTTCAGAACACGTTTATGGGTATGATTCTCGCTTTGGGTGCGAGGTCACGGGTTCAAATCCGTCTAAAGGCCAAATGCTCATATTATGCTACCTGAGCGCAGATTGGATCATTTATTTGGTGCCCATAAACTTGTTTTTATCATTTCTGTCTAATTTAATGTATCAAACAGTGTAAAAACTAATTACAGTATTAAATAAATACACAATCTGCAGTTTAGATATGATGCCGGTCATGCTGCTCATCGTGATGCTAGAGTTATAAAACGACACTGCTGTGATTATTGATGCCCCAAACTGTTTTAAATTAGATTTTCTGTAAATTTTATCTCCCAAAATGCTTTTTCAGAGGCGTCTCCGCCCTGCAAAGATATATTTGGCCAATAAATCCCTTTATTATATTATATTTTAATTTAATATTTTCAGTTAAAACGCTTCACGAGCTATCAGAAGTTTTTTAAATACGAGCAGGGTGATGTAAGACGTCTGCATGTGTTCTGTGTATTTATCCTGTTGTTGATTTTGTTCACATAGATCATGTGTCTTATCCGTCTATCCGAAGGGAAAAGCAAATATAACCCCACACTAATTAGGACAACTTTGCTGTGTCAGCTTAGTTCGAGTTCAAGCGTGTACAAGGGCAAAATATCATACACACACACACACAAGCATTTGCACAAACACCTCTATTTCCAGTAAATCAGGTTGTTGGGGTGAGGGAGGGGGGTGGCGTCGGGACAAGAGATTAGCAGCTGTCATGGTTAAAAACACAGGGTCTGCAGCAGAGTAGCTAAATACTAGCATGAAGGAATCCCAGCAGCCACCCACTGACCTCCCCGACCCTTAACACACACACACACACACACATACACACAAACATCACCTCAGTAACCCTAAACCGGTCCGAGGCTCGCAGCTCTCCCCTCTCACTCCTATACCAAGTCCTTTTACCTCATTATTGCCACCTACATACACACAGCTCAGCTGCTAACATAGTAGCTACTAATATAATATCACACATTATCACATTATTGTCTGTTTCAGGTTTAAAATCTGCATCACCGATCTTCAAACCACATCTGGCACCATCACTGAGGTTCAGAATGGGATGGAAATAAATTAGAGATAAATAAAATAACTTGTAGTATGAAACAACTGAAGTGAAGCACTACCAACACTAGCATCTACTGTATGTTCTTGTTTCACAGCGGACATTTGGACATTTGGACATGAAATAGTCAGTGATGCTAATTAATGTTGTTCAGGTCAAACAGAGACAGAGCGCTACAGGTTGCTTTGTGGAAGAAACAGCTGGAGCATAAACGGCGTCAAAACAGGAAGAAAGTTCCAGTAATGAGTAGAAGAAAACCACAGATGGGGGGGCACACAGCCTGTTTAGGGGGCTGCCATTGTCCACGTCGGTTCACTGGAAAGGCTCTGCTACACTAAATGGAACAGAACCTTAACTTGTATCATTTGTAACACCTGTGTGACACCTATTTCATGTCAAAATAGCTGCTGTGAAAAAGGTCGAAATATGTAGTATATAGTAAATATAAGTATATAAGCAAAACCACACTACCGCACCACATTTAGCAAACAATTTGATAGTGTAGATGAGAAACGAGGTGAGAAATACACGAGAACTGCTGCTGAACTGAAGCTGCCACTGACCACAGAAACCCTGGGCATCCTGCTGCTCATCTCTATTTATACACAGCTGCTCTGTTTGTTCTGTCTGCCTGCAGCCACGCAGGTAAAGGTAAGGTAAGGTAAAACCGAGTACAGGCGAGTACAATCTGGTTTAACATGATTAAAATAAATACCTCACTGTAACCATGGAGCTGTTTTTACATTTAAATATAAATCAATCAAATCAGTGATCCTGTAAAAGATCCAGTTAATTAATGCTGTCAATATCAGCTGGCGCAGCCACACACACAGCCACTACAGTGTCACGCCATTAAACTGATTCCTCCATCAGTTAAATATAAATTATAGATATAATAAATGATTCATGTGATATATAAAACGTTGTGCTGGCTGCAGTGATGGTGAAAGAGGCTGAGGTGAGCCCTCCACAGACGGAGGAAAACCACAAAAGGCAAACACACGTTCTCTCCCTCTCTCACACAAACACTCAACCGAAAGCAACTACAGTCACACACACCTGCACACACCTACACACACCTACACACACACACATACACACACACACACACTGGTCAAAAGTGGTGGACAAACAGCAAGACACCCACCCTCAACCCATATAGCTCCAGAACTGTGTGAAAGTCAAACCAGAGGTAAAGGGAAGCAGGAGCTTTTCAGTGTGAGTTCTATATGGAGCAATAATATAATATAATAACTAACTGTCAATTTTAAAATGCAAAACAAAATAAATAACTCGTGTAACCTTTAATAGCACCAAAAGGCAGCGTTACATGAGGCCTAAAGAACTGCTTTCTAGTACTACATTGAGCCTTTGTTGTTCCTGCGGGGACAGAAAAAGAAAAAGAGATGAGAGGAAGGGATGATGGAGAGTGAACACTGTGGGGGAAGCCATGTGTTCCCTCGACTGTTGATGCACTGATAAAACACTGAATGGTGTTGGTGTTGTTTTCACAGAGCGGTTGAATACACGCTGACGTGATCTGAGGCGTAAGAGGGCTG
>JAGRRF010011991.1:855164-867327 GCA_019097615.1 Morone chrysops | reverse complement strand
CTCTGGTGTATGAATGAGTGTCCTGAGAGTGCTAGATAAAGGTGGTCTGTGCTGCAGCCCTGCTCCACTGACCCTTAAAGGAAGGCATTGATGGGCCGGCCGGCTGCTGCAGCTCCTGGACCTGCGTCCCGCCCTGCAGCAGAGGGTGGGGGGGTGGGTTGGGTACAGACTGGGGTGGAAGCTGGTCTGAGATCTGTACAGTAAAAACTCCTCTAACAGTGAGTTTGTGAACATGGCCGAGGCTGCCAAATATCAGTTCCGTCGGTGCACAAACACAGCCGAGACCTCTGGTATGTGAGGCCAACACGGGTCTGCTTGTCCTGCCCACGGACACACATGCAAACAGCTGTTGTAAAGGCTGAATGGGTTTGAATGGGCCAATACAAATACAAGTATTTTATGTAATGGCATTCGACTACCGGTCGGATTAACCTCTGGGCCAAGAATGAGCTGGTAGCCCCACATTACCCCACATTTCTGCTACCCTTTATAAACAACACGCATAAATATGCACAAAACTGAAATAATTAAAGTCTTAAACATTAAAGCTGCAGTAGGTAATCTGTATGGAAGTATGAGACAGACAGATAATCTCTGGTTCCTCTGGCTTCTCCTCGAGCTCCTAACGGTATTTGTAAGAATCCACCGGGTCCCGAATGAACGCAACCAATCAGAGGGTTGTCGGATACAGATGCTTTGGGACCCTGGGAATAAGACTCAACAATCAACAATCTTTAAGCCTCCAACCCAAAGCGTCTTTATATCTTTCTCTGCTCTGATTGGATGTTTTCATTCGGGACTCGTTGTTTCTTACAAATGTAATTAGGAGCACTAGAACAAGCCAGAAGAACCAGATTTTTTCACAGATTATCTGTCTCATGTTCAACTGTCAGGATAAAGTGAACGTTTCAGCAAATATTACAAAAATTTATTTTTAGAAAAGTCACCTACTGCAGCTTTAAGACACGCTGACTCACAGGAAGCTTTCGGGCCAGTTTAGCTCTTGGGACTCGACTGCAACAACCTTCATGTCAACAGCTATAATTGAATAATATATAAAGATAATAACTTTAGCAGGTTTTATACACTTATGTATTAGTAATCATCAATATTAATAACCTGAATGTACCTGAACAAAATACACCTAAATTAAAGGAATATTTCGACATTTTGGGAAATGTCATTATTTGAGTGAGATGAGATACATATAAAGCTACAGCCAGCAGCTTGTTAGCTTAGCTTAGCATTAGGGCTGAAAACATGTGAAAACAGCTAACTGGACTCATCGCAGCACCTCAAAAGCTCACTAATGAACACATTTTATCTTATTTCTTTAATTCGTAAGTCTAAATCCACTTCCTAGCAAGTAAACAGGGACACGACCCAAGTTGAGCTTTGGTGTTTTATTGTTTGACAGATCTAACTCCAGCTCTTTTATTTTCCTCAAGGTCACGTAGAGAGTCATAACCCCTCAGTCAAGAAAATGCAACTTCAACTCTTGCAGCTTCCTTACCTTAATTAATTACCTTAATTCTGCCTAAGTTTAACGTGAATTCACTCACCGTTTTGGATTTTGGAACCGTTACGGTGGAGACTTTGCTGATATCATTTGCTGATGACTGGCAGCATCATCTGTTCGGGATAACAAATACAGCAAATGCAGCATTCATGTTGAATCATGGGACATGACTTCACTGAGTGTGTCTTTCATCATCAGGCCAGAGTGATGAAACCCGGAGAAGAATATATGTGTGGTTATGTTGAGAAATGAAACAATCTAATGAGCTCAGTGGAAAAGAACTGGCTCGCATTAGAAAGAGCAATAGAAACATCATTAGCGAGCACACAAACACTCATTTCCTCTGGCTGGCCAGCAGATTGTATCAACATACAGCTTTTGTTTGAAAGCCGCAGATATGAAATATGGACGTGAGTAAGAGCACTGCAACTAGACCAAGAAGAACTAACCAACACCCCTCCTCTGACAGCACACACATACACACAGCCTTAACCAGGGACCACATCCGGGACCCGGCGACCCTTAGTCCTCTTTGACTTTGTGCCAGATGCAGGTCAGACCTCAAAGAGCCAGAGACGCCCTCCATACCTTGTTCCTGTTATTTCAGATGGACTAATCAGCATAACTCTGCCTTATGGATATCAAGTGATGCATAACATGAACATGCAAAAGAGATTATAGATATAAATAATAATCAAATGGGTCAGAGGGCCTCGACTTTGTTTGAATGTACATTAACGAGACATATGGAGCAACAACCAATGCTACTATTGTTTCATTCAACACAGTTACCTGCTTCTATGGAACAGATGTTAATAATGGTAAGGAAGAAAGAGATGGATGATTTAATATTCAATAATTCTGATATAACTGACGTCACTGTTATTTGTTGTTGTTGTTTAGTTCCTCAAAAAACTTCACAAACAAACTTTCATAGAACATAAAAGTTGTTTTACATTTTAGATGGATCATTTATTGTCTGTAATTTAATTATCCTGATAATTCATAATAATATACATTTCCCATAATTGGCTGATCATTTATCTGCCCTGATGATCAGCATCCTTAGATGCTTTGCAAAAACATCTTTGGTTCTTCTGAAGCAGCTTGAGAAACAGCAAGAGAGGAGGAATCAATCACACATATTGGTTAAATAAAAAAGCCAAAGGACCATTACTAATAATTATATACATAAATCTTTAAATAAATAATGTTTTTATTGATGCAAAGATGTTAGACCGGTGCAATCATGTTCTGTTAATACTTGATCTGGTATGTAGCTTATAGTGGTTAGCTAGTAATGCTGATTTTAGGACTCTTGTGATACTGATGTGTTATCAGTTTTGAATATATAACTTTGTAGTCTGGACCACAGTGGTGAACTTAACATTGCTCTGGCTAAAAAAACATTGCTCCAACAGAAGAATTAGAGACAGAACCTTTCCAACTACCATTTATTGAATCGGAGAACAGCATAATGTTCTCTGATTAAACAGAAATAACACAAAAACATAAAGTCTCCACCAGGAAATGAAACATCAGGCACCAATTAGCAGGGAAACAAAGCAGAATGAGAGTCATACAATGACACCAACATACTTTCACGGTCTGTGAGTGCATTGTTAAAAAATGACCTTTAACATGATTATATTCTGGCAGGTGCATATCAAAGCCTGGTTTAATAAAAAACACCAGTTAAACAATTAGTTTGAAAAAATGGGACCCGATTAGTTGGAAGTGGAGAACACTTCCTTCCCTGGCCTCCTCTAAGCATATAGTGGCCCCCATTACACAGTATGTCTGTATGATATGTTGTATAGCTCACACAGTGTTAGCAGGGCCTCTGTCTCACTGCGAGACAATCTGAGCCTGGCCCTGAGCCCTGGGGTAATCACGGAGCGGCCGGGGCCCATTCACAAAGCCGGCTATACCCGTCCCACACAGCCACTCAGTCAGCATAGTTATGCTATTTGTACAGTATAAACATTTTGGATGATTATATGTAATTACCCCGGTGCAGCACGGGTGCACGGACATCCACACTGACTCACAGAACACACACTCACGGACGGACAGACGGACGAGTGCACACCGACCTCAGGGATTCTCTTCCATGCTGAAAAGTGTTTACTGAGTAATAAAGGCAAATGAAAGAAAGTCAGGGCCGTGCTCGCTGCCAAGCTCCTCTCCAAATAAACATCCCCATTAAATATCTCCACGTCAATCTTATTGCCATACTCCGTAATTTCTTTACTTCCTCCTCCTTCGCTCTCTCAGAAACCACAGGGCCAACCGTGAGGCTTCATTCATCGCGGGCCGAGCTCTCATGTGTGGCTGCCTCTGTCTTTCACGCCATTGGCCAGAAGAAGTGTAAGTGGGCCAAAAGCACACAGTGTCAACAGGCGCTCTCCCTCCCTGCATTCAGCGCTTCCACCCTCTCACCCTCACAGATACTTCCTTATCGCCCTCAGAGCCTCGGCTGCCAATCACGTGTCTAAGAGGCCGCGCCCGGTCTAAGTAAAGCCCCTTACTGAACTAGATAGGACATGTTAGATTTTACAGCTGCGTCTCTTAAATACCCGGCCTGAGACTTCCACGCCTTCATTCTCAGTGCGAGCTGCAGGCGGCTGTACACAGCGAGTGACACACACAGCACGGAGATAGTGATTGTTATTGTGAGGTTCCTCTCCTGCTCCAACCGTCCATCACGCTGTATGAGTGCCACAGTTCACTGCTTAATGAAGTGTCAGCAGCTGAATGTGAGTCTGTGCACGCCTTCAAAGAGGAAATAACATGTTTCTCAATGATGTTGAGCATCTTTTCACATTTAACATTCTGATTCCTGCGATTATACAAACACATCAGGAAGATAACACTGATACTGAATGGGACTAATACAGGCCTGCAGATTGAAGTAGAAACCAACACAAGCCCTAACAGAACAGCTTCAGGGCTCGTCAGCACTGATTCTCTGAACTCTATGAACACCATTCCTGCTAAATATATTCCCTCATTTGGTGTTTGGATGGCGGTTGTGTTGGTGGAGCCGTTCAACAAATGGCTCCAAAATAGGTGTTTGACCGGGTATAGATCTGGTGACTGTTACGGTCAGATAGGATTCACATGATTTCCATCCTCATTTGTTTTTCTTCTTCCCTCATTAATCCAGGTTTTGCCTTTAATGTGTCACCTCCCTGTAGTTCTGTGTGAAACAGACCCACACTTAAATCTACATTAGATGATGAACACTGCATATAAGCTTCATTTATCAACTCATAATCAGCTCTTCATGCTTGGTGTAGGGAGCTGTAGGGAGCTGTAGGGAGGTGTGGGGAGGTGTAGGGAGGTGTAGAGAGCTGTAGAGAGCTGTAGAGAGCTGTAGAGAGGTGTAGGGAGCTGTAGGGAGCTGTAGGGAGGTGCAGCAGGGTCTTATCTTGCATTGTAAGTTTATCGTGGTCTCTGTAGCCAACAATATTCTGAGACTAAATTAGACCCAGGCCAGGTTAGTATGTGTGTGCACCTCATTAACCATACCACAGTGAAACTTCCGCCCATGCTGCATGAAGCTGGAGCCGGGGTCCTTAATGGTATTTACGCCCTCTGTATTATTTACCTTGGGGAAGGAGTAAAGAAAACAGGTTTTATGAGAATGTTCCACCCGCAGAGACGTGATGTCAGCGCCGCAGCCTCGTATGTGGAGGTAAACAAACACCTCTCCCATCTTCCTCCCGCTGTCGGGTGCAGGTCAGAGAAGGTAGAGGAAGGTGCAACCGCCCCTCTCCACTCACCAGGCTCTCGCTGTTGATTCACAGACAGAGCTCGGGCTGGGGCCCCTGAACAAGAGCCAGGAGCCGGTTGTTAGTAAACCGTGGAGAGACCAAGGGAAGTACTTCATCCGACACACACAGCCGAGGGTTTACACTGCGCCAGGGCCATCTCGCCTGCTGTGACGCTCACACGTGCACGCATTGGCGGTAAACACTCAGGCCTGTCACAAGATGCACTGTAAATATTTACAGCTCTGCAGACGCTGAGGAGAGGAAGAACATGGCGGCTCGGGCAGCGCTGGCCGAACGTGACCGGCCTCAGCCCTCCTCCCCACCCCCGTCGCTGGACTTCACATGCGCTGGGCAAACAACATTACCTTATTCAGCATCTCTGCGCTGTGGCTCACCTTGGCTTACCTTGCGGCAGCTGGGGAGGTCACCTCAGCTGAGTGTGGTGGGGGGGGCGGAGGCTGCTTCCTGAAAATAAAGTGAAGATTGTGTGTTTTTAGCTCCTCACAATACGCGAGGCGGTGGTAAACTGTGACCTCCTGTCAGTGGTCAGCGTTATATATTCAGACCCTCAGAAGAGTTTCATAAGTGACATAACTGCTGATTATACACTAATGAAAGCAATGTAAAGCGATATGTTATTATAACTTAAACCAACTGTTTAAAACGGATTACATCAGAAATCTTAAGTAACACAAACTCAGTTTTTTAAGTTCAAAAGATTTGTGATTAAGCAGCTTTACATGAAACAATCCTGATTAGGTTTTTATTAGATATTTTGTTTTCACAGTACAAAATATCCACCTACATGTTACATCCTGGACCTTTAAAGACTTTAATGTGTAAGAGGAAGAACGTGTTGTTTTTTTATTTAAAAGATGGGTTCATTTTAAATTATAGATACTAAAGGAGTAAATACATTATACTAAAACCTTCTGTCCTTTTAATTAGCTGGACTTTAAGGCAACTTAGCTTCTGAGTGAACATTAGAAAGTCTTTCACACATACACACACACACACTATTGTTTCATTGTGAATCCAGAATAGTGTCACATAGTATCACAGATAAGCACACAGAGGAAAGAGTGCCTCACTGATTTATAGCAGCAGTGACACAGTGGTCTTCGGGGGGGGGGTTATACCTCATTCAAGATCGGAAGGTTTCAGATTTTACTCAACAAAAACAAAACCTGGGGACGGGGTTGGATCAAAGTGAAGGTTAAGGCCTTATCTGAGCCTAATTGGAGGTGTTTAAGGCAGAATGATGATTCACAACCTTCCCACCACCCATGTGGCACCCATATAGGCCTGAAACAAAGTCTTAAAACAGCCAGTGCTGTTACTACTTGACCCCCGGGTCTGGACCTAGCGTGCCAAAACAATACCAGGACGAGCCGAGCTTCCCAGTGCCGCGGCGCAACACAAATAGCAACTTCCAGAAGCCGCCACTACAGAGGAGGAAAAACAGCAGGACGAAGAAGAGGTGGAAATGGGTGGTGGCCAGGAAGTGGAACTCTTCCTGCCCTAATCACAAGCCAGAGAGTGTTTCCTTTCATTGTAGGAGCTCCAGATCCATTAACCAGCACACACACACACACACACACACACACACACTACGTACTTATACAGAAAAGGTTCATCTTCTATAGACACAACATATATGAATGTTAATACCCTCAAACAGAGCGTATGTGTGGGGTTTTGTTGATTGACACACACTGAGTCACAGGTACGTGGATCCTAGTTGGCAAGGGCCCCGGTGCTTTGTGCAGCCCTCTTGGCTCTGCTCTGATAAACACTTCATTATGAAATCCTGAGGACACACAGTAAATATTTGCCGGGGCCCTTATCGGCCTGCCTTATCTTGGCTTGAACTCCAGGCACCGCATGACTCCTGGGCCCTTTATTTTCTTTATGCCTTTGCCACCACTGATTACTCCACAGAAGGGCCATGCAGTTCTTTGAAAGGCTCCTGGAAATGGAGGCACACACTGAAATGTAGGCCAGGGCTTTTTATTTGGTCTAGACATGACCGAATATGACACTGCAGTCGGGGAGGGGGGGGCTGTATTTAGCCCTGCTACAGGCCGGGGAGTTGTCCCTGTTTTACCTGCTCAGCAACTGACAGCAGACACATTTACAGCTGCAGAGTTAATCAGTTGTGGGTTAATGGCTGATGTTCAACCTACCAACCTCAGAGATACACTCACAGTGAGTCACATATAGGACCATCCAGATGTGTATATTCCACCGAGTACTGCTATATTTAACAGCTTTCAGGTTCAAGATTTTACATAAACACATATAACCTTTATAAAATACATGTTCAAAATGTTCCAGCCTTTTAGGCTTTACGAGAAGCAGTCACGAGTTCAGTCTTCTCAGATGATCTCCTTTAAACAACCACCTGAAGGCCAAAGGTCAGAGGATCAATATATGTAGGTCATGGCCCTGAGTACGTTTACTTTTTATAAAACTTTATTTACATTCATTCCACCTCGAGGTTGCGCTGACAATCTGTTGCCAGCAAACTTCTATAATAACACTTCCATCCATTTTATTGTCATTCACAATGAGGTTGTAGATAAAGTTCTCTTCATAAATTATTATTAATCGGCATACTGAATTACCCTCAGATGGAGTCAGAGAACTTTTGCTTAAAGATCTGAGTCCCTGCTCCACCGCTGCCTAATCTTCATACATACTCTCCTCTGGTAGATAACGCACAGATCTCCTCCTGATGGACGCCGGCGGTCTCGCAGGCTGAGCCGCCCACACGTGTGACTATACGGTGACTATCCTGCGGCTCTGGGCTCCCTACACATTTTCCATTTTAAAATTCCAGTCCTCATTCCTCAGATGGTGCAGACATGTCGCTCATCGCGCTCCATTTATAGCAGACATTATGTAATATTACAGTTTATTCAGGACTAACACTAATCTTTACTGTACCAGGGTCCAGATACAGTTCACTCAGGGTCTACACATTGACCACGAAGTCCCCCAAACAGCTGTGCAGGAACATCTGGTGTGTTTCTGTCAAACCTGTCACATCTTCACACTGATTAACACCAACGAAGAGGAAGAAACCAGAGCCCGGCAGTCTGAAGCTTTTTCAAAATGATTTTTATTGGGAGAACTACAAAAAATGTACAGTACAAAGTTAACAGTCTCACACTCAATTTGTAGTGAACTGACTCCCCCAAAAAAATATTACAACTCTCGTTGTCTTTTTGTCCGTTTTTTGTTACATTCAAAAAGCTTTACTTCTGATAAAGTAGTCAAAAGTACATAGTGCGCATCCCCCTGTACCTACTATGTACAAACCAAACGTGTTCATCCACTTCCCTCTCCAGCAAACTCAAAGACTCAGACTAGATTTCAATATCAAAAACAAAATAATAAGAGGAATGGGAATTTAGAAAGGTTACGGTTGTTCTTTAAATCAGAGTATCTGAGTGGTAACAACCTTTAAAAAAAAAATAAAAGAAAATCAAACACTACATTCAGTTCAACCTGTGTATAAAAGATGCCATATGTAGGAAAAATACTTTATTTGGTTAATTTTAAGGCATGTTGAAGATGGTGAACCCCATAGGCACTACACAATAATACTGGGGCAACAAGGGATTGCTACATTCTTTAGCACGTGGCTGGAATCACAGTGTGACCTCGTGCAAACAGAGGAAAACAAAACAAAATAAAAATACTTTTTTGGTTAATTTATTGACTTGGGTTCTTTGTCACTGACGTCTGATCTAGATAAAAAAAGAAAAGAAGTAAGGTTTGGACGGTCTGTACAACCACACTGTTTATACATTCTACAGAAACATCTACAATAGGGATCCTCCAAAACAAAAAGCCTTCTACAGCACTGACACACGACCTCAGGAGCAAACAGCAATCACGCAAACTGTTTAATAAACGTAAACAAGGAAACAAAATGAATGAAATAAATATCACATACGTTCTCTTAAATTAAGATTTTTTTTTTACTCATTTACAATAAAAACCAGAGTGAAGTTACAAAAAAAAAAAGGAGAAAAACAAAATATATATATTACTGTGAAAAGAACATACACTCCACTTTATGCAGATTAATAATGGCGATCATAATTTAAACATAAAAGAATATAGATCTATTGCTTCATCATACTTGATAAATACAGTATGGACACAAATTACCAATGTAGCCTATACTTTTTCACAAGATAATAAATAAGTTAAATAGTCCATAGCCAGTTATGCACAGCTATGTAAATCACTCAAAAAACAGCTAAAAAAATATATATTCAACCATCAGCAGTGATTTCCCCAAACAAACCCAACTCAAGAGTGCTTCTTAAACCAAGCAACAAACTAGAAGTAACCAAACGAACCACTGGGTGGCGCTGGGAGGAGAAGACAGGTCTGGAATGGAAGTTGAAGCTTTCAGAAATAAAGAAATAAAAAGACATTTTTTGATAAAAGAAATAAATGTTACTTTGAGTCAAGGCATATTCTTGGCAGGATGGGAGGAAATCTGAAACACCGCTTACAGTCTCTTTTTCTTGTCAAGTCTTGTTACCCACACATCTAAATCCCAGGGAAAGTGTGGCTTTGCCTGATAGAGCAAAAAAACAAAGGGAGAAGGAGGGCTGCCGTGAGCCCCTTGGGCAAGGCACTGATGGAATGCCTTCTGTTTGCTATCTAAAGTTTTAATACAGCTATATTACATACAAGGAAGAAAAAACAATACTAACTAATGCCAGGTCACTATTGATCCCTGTGGGTGTCTCCTCTCGCCCCCCTCCAGGGAGGTCAGAGCAGGGTCAGCACCCCGAGCTGCGAGGGATTCAATGTCTTGCTCAAAGGCACTTGGGCAGGGTGAGTTTCTGCTGCTGAGATCTGGGGAGGGAGGGTGAGGGGGGGTTAACCGGGATCCTCTGCTTGAAGGACAGTCTACCTCACTCACTGACCCCCCACCACCACCCCACACACACACACACACACACACACACACACAGGGCTCCTCAACCACCCTGCCCCCGTCCATAAATCCGCATGAAAAACATTTTCTCTGTTTTTAGTCATCAGAAATCGACAGCCTGCTGAAGATTGGCAACCGTCTTCCCGCGTCCAGACTCGGGGACTCGGAGCCGCTGAGGCTCCCGGAAGAGCTGAGGGACCCGCTCGCATAGCTCTCCCGGTCAGAGAGCGAGTCTGGCGGGCTGGGAGGAGGCTCGAACACCGGAGACTCGCTGAGGCGGCGCAGCGCCTGCAAGTGGCTCATGTTGTAGGTCGGAGGGGAGGGCGGGCACACGCTGCCCTGCAGGTTCCCGTAGTAGGCACCGGCGGAGTGGTTGTTGGCGTACCCGCTGGGGGTGTGCACCGCCAGGGGGGCCAGCAACGCTTTTAAGTCCTGTCCGGGGAAGTTGAAGGCACTGTTGATGCAGGACACGGAGTTGGGTGAAAGCACCTCGTCGTAGAAGCTGGAGGCGGAGGTGCAGGAGGAGGCGGTGGTGGGCGGCGGGGGGGTCCGGGACGTGGGGCTGTCGAGCAGGGGAGACTCCAGCCCGTGGTGGGTGGAGAAGCCGGAGAAGCTGAGGCTGTGGTGGAGCTTTGGTCTGTCTCTCTGGGTGTAACCGAGCTGCTGCGGGGGGAGGACGTCCCTGTGGCCGTAGCCGCACAGCTCCCGGGCCGACCGGGCCTCCCCCGCCTGCACGTTGGCGTTGGCGGCCGGAGCGGGCCGGCGCTCGTCGGCGTTGTGGATAAAGTGACACCGGGGACCGTACGGGCAGAACCCGATGGTGTGGAAGGTGCGGCACGGCTCCGTTTTGTACTTGGGGTGGCGGGACAAGCTCCTCAACTCGTGGTAGCCGTGAGCGAACTGACATTTCTCCCCGTACTTGCACGACCCGTTCTCCTCGAAGGGCCGGCACAGCTCGGTCTTGTAGCGGGTGGAGTTGATCTGAGAGCCGGGCTTCTGCTGCAGCACGCCCCGGTCTCCGCTCTCGCTGTACGCGCGGTCGCGGAACTTGTTCTCCTTGTTCATGAGGGCCGTGGCGCTGCTGTTGCTGCTCGGCGTGTTCTCCTTCAGGCTTCCGTAGGAGCCCATCGAGTACTTGTTGCCGTTGTTCATCGCCTCCACGTTGCTGGTCGAGTTCCTGCGGAAAAATCCCGGCGCGAAGGAGCCTCCGGAGCCCGGAGTGGAGACCGGGGCCCCCACCGCCTTCTTGTCCAGCATGCTGTTGATGTGGAGGGCGTTCATGTTCATGCTTTTATCTTGCTGCTGGAGAGAAAGAGGCACAGTTAGTAATGCACACAGTTTCTGGGACTGTTTAACCAACTTCACTGTGCAACCTGTTGCAGCTGCAGAGTGTGTGTGTGTGTGTGTGTGTGTGTGTGTGTGTGTGTGTCCGGGCACACTTTACCTTGTAAATCAGGTCCATGTCGTAGAAAGCAGACAAGACGGTCGCAGACATCTCTTTTCCCCAAGTTTGCTGCCGCACTCCCTCTTTCATGGAGGACCGACCAGGATCCTTGGATGCGACGCGCGGTAGTTTGTGCCACGACTGGTTTTTGGTTGTGGAAAAGTTGCTTTAAAAGTTTAAATGTGCAGCTTAAGTCCGTAGAAAAAGGAAGGAGAAGAGAAAAGGGGGGACAGGTCTGTGTTGTTGAGTTGTAGGTGGCTTTATTTCCTCCCCTCGAGAAGCGCTGAGCCAGAGAGCCTCACTGTGAGCCGCTGGAGGAACACATGCGTATTTAACGCAGGACGGAGGCCGGGGAGGGGCGAGCTCAAGTCGGTGTAAAGTTTTGCGAGGAGCCGCCTCCTCCCCTCCTCCCCCGAAAAAACCCTTCCATTCACCGGTTGGCCGCCTATTCTTTA
>JAGRRF010011991.1:807399-827902 GCA_019097615.1 Morone chrysops | reverse complement strand
AGAGAGAGAGAGAGAGAGAGAGAGAGAGAGAGAGAGAGCTTATGAAACCCCCCTGCAACTCAATCTGGCCCTGCAGCGCCACTCTAAACGTGGCCTGACAAAAGAGCGGGAAATGCCGCATTCCTCCAGAGATGGGCCAGGTTACTGTGGAACCTGATCCTCAAAGGGGGGTCCGGGGCCAAATAAGCATACCCTAATGGTTATAATAGAGGGGTAGGGGCACAGTAATGACACCGATGATGAAGGGAGGAGAGGGAGGAGGATGACTGAAGGAGAATGTGAGCGTGTCAAAGAGAAAACGGCTGTCTGTCATGGAGGAGAGAGAGAAACAGCATGCTACCATTAGCTTGTCATACATTCATACCTGACTCTTACACACAGATACACAAAATCATTTACACACGCCCACTACACCCTAGACAAACAGTGAAAGAGAAGCCAATCGAGAAGCAAGGAGGCTTAAGAGCCCTTTCTTTCAACAGTGTCCAAGTGCACTCAATAGAGAAAGGCAGAGAGAATGGAAGCTGGAGGAAAGAGAGAAGAAAATGAGGGAGGGAATAAGAAATAGAAAGAGGAAAAACATCATTAGCCAGGATGCAAAGCTGTTTTTTTTTTATGGTGGCCTTCATTAAAATAGAGTGTGTGGAGGATGGAGGATGGGGTGTGTGTGTGTGTGTGTGTGTGTGTGTCAGGCATTCCCTCAGCAAATGAAAGGCGTTCCTGGGAGGGCCATTTCAATGTGATTTTTCATGTCTGATCATAAACAGCCATTGTTCTCCCCACAGCTGTGTTTATTTAAATCCGACTCTACAACACTTGTGTCTCTTCACGCCGCTCGTGTGCAAACCTGCAGCTGGGCCGCGTCCATGCTCCGTTAAGTTGTGGTTGCCGTCTGATATTCGGGAAGCTCTGGGATGAGGCCTGGGGCTCAGGGGATTACAGTATGAGCATTGAGATCAGACTGGTGTGTTAATGAATGTCGGTGAAGGTGCAGGACTCAGTGGAGTTCACGTGTGTTGGTCTACACGATAATTCAGAGATAAACAAACACAGCGTGAAGGTGAAAGAAGGGAAACTTGTACACAACTTCCAGCAAACTAACAGTGAATTATAACCACACTTTCACAAAGCACTTTTGTCTCATCATCAGTCTCATGACAAATATTAATTTTACTATCACATCAGAGAAAAACAGCTCCTCTTCAATCAATAACCAAAATAACTACCAAATTGGTTTTATTAAGGATCTCGCCTTGGTGCACAACAATAAACATAGTATGAGATAAATATAAATAATAATAAATTGAAATAGAGACAATAAAAAAAGACAATATCATACAATTATTATTATGTACTATTATGTACTTATATGTTCTGTGGCCCTTGTGTTGTATATAAATGTATATGTTCTGTGTCTTTTTTTTGTCTTTGTTGATGTTCTGAGCACACTGAAGCAAATCCCTAGCAACTTGCACTGAGTTGCATGGCAAAAAAAGTATTGAATCTTGAATCTTATATAAAGGCTACTATTTAAATAAATGAATAAAGAGTGGTGCAGTTTGGGAATGTGCGGGTTGGCACTATGAAGTGTACAGGACATTAATGTAACGCATAGATTCGCCCCCCTCAGCCTCAGCTGCACTTCGTGCTAATTAACAAATGTTTGCATGCTATAATGCTAACATTAGACGGTGAACATGGTGAACATTATACCGTCAGAATGCTGATGTTAGCCAGAAAAACCACTATGCATAAGTACAGGCTCTTTCATTTGATATGAAAGTGGCTGGAAGTGATTATTATGAACAGAAATCCTTTAATCTGATCACTGTATCTGAAACTATTTATGATTGAGCAGCAAGTAATTTGATGAAAGCATTGATATGGTTTGCAGTAACCCGATTTCCCGAATAACCAAAGTTTACGTTTTATGGTTGATAATCACATTTGTGTTGGAGGAACGTGTGGCAACGTACAGGAAACATGTTTTAGTTCCACAAAGTGAGAGAACAGAAACACTGCTGCATGTGATCTGCTGGAATTATTACTAGCCATACCAGCTCTCTCTCGAGTACAAACACAAATAGATATCAGGTTCAGTCTACAACCTTCCTGGAATAAAAACATGGAAAGAAGTCCGACTTGTTTGTGGTCAGTGGTTGTGCAGTTGTCGTGTTTTAGTCAAGAAACCTGAGACTTGAAAGAACCAACCATAACTTGACGTTATTAGCGTGCTTGTGTAGACACCCCAAATGAAAAAACTGTAGAAGAACTGCAGAACTTTAGAATAACCCAACAAACATGCAAATAACATGCGTAAAAATAAAAACAGTCTCCATAAAGTTAGAGAAGCAGATTCATCTGTGGGGCGTATGTTTCGGGGAGATCTGAGCTAACCCGTGTAAAGGTTTATGTGTTAGCAGGAGACAGGAACACGTGCGATGGCCTGTTTTACAGCGTAGGTCAAATATTTAAACTAAACCTACGACATCTGGTTTAAATAAACCCAGTCCGACCTTACAGTCGGTGGTTTAGTGCCAGATTTGCGACTGGATTTGGATGGAGGGTCCAGTCCAATAACACCAACAGTGTGACACCAGGCTCTTAAAGAAGTGTCACTGGGAAAGAGACAGACACAGAGTGAAAGATGTGTGATGGTTGACCGCGTTATGCAATGCTTAAGCACAGATGATGATGGTATCGCTGCGTTGTTTAGAGTTCGATTTGCATCGATGTAGCACAAAACCTACAACAAAGTGCTGGTTGCGTACTTGTGTGTAGGTGCATGTGCCAGTAAGCTCACTGGTTCCCCATTAGCACCGTCCGCAGCCCACTTAAAGCTGGCAGTACCGACTCTTTGCTGCGTCAAGCTAGAACCTTGGCTAGACACTTGCACAGGCTCTCACATGCAAGCACACAGCTGGATTTCACATCAGCTTCCACCGTCATTACCCAAGCTGTGAAAAACAAACCCCAGACGCTACGTGTGACAGTGTGAGAGAGCTGACCTCCTTCTCAAGCTGATGGAGCTTTACAATTTGCTGAGGTCCCTCCCTCTAATTACCCTAAAAGCTCTGTGCCTACATATATATACGGGTGTGTTTGTGGGTTGCTCGTTGTCCTAAAAGTGATATATATAACAGCATGCTAAAATGACGATGGCCTTTCAGCCACAGCAGCTGGTAGATTCCTAAATTCATGAGGAAGTTTAACTACTGTAATGGTCAAATTACTATTAAATAATACTAGTCAATAGTCTGCCAAAAAACACGACTAAGGCAGTGCATCTACAGGACGGAAAATAACGCTTTATGATACGATTCAGGGACGATGCTATTCAACAATTCAATTTGATGCAATCTGATACAGTTCTTAACGTTTGTTGAATGTGGACATTTACTTGCCATACTAAACTAAAATAAGCCAGTTCTTTAAAAATGACATTGTTTACCTTCAACCTCGGCCAGATCAATCCAGGGGTCAGCGTACCGATGTCGTTGCATCTATAATGTTAAAACCGATTTCAAACTCGTATCAATAAATCTTTACACCCTCCAGACTGAAGCTCTATGCTTTCATCTTGTTTTCATCTATAATGTAAAACGATTCAGCAATTATTGAGAAAAGTCAGAAAAAATATCTACATTTTTAAGCAGAAATACTAGTTTATTTTCTTCTTGACCCCTTAGATGTATCTTGCGACCCTTTTGTGGGTCCTGACCCCAAGGTTGGGAACCCTGGTTCTAAAAAGCGTAATGTATAGACCGGACTGTATTTCACAGAGAGAGGAAGAATACAAAGTTCTTCTTTTGGCGTCCCTCGAAAAAAAGCACAAAGTTAAAAGAGTCTCCAGATATGGAACTACATGGTTGACCGAGATGTCAACAACGAACATCAATCTCAGCTAAAGCTGCTGGAAGCCTAATTATGGTGACACGCTTCTTGTGTAGACAGCTTGAACTTAAAGGATATGTTTGGATATTTTCAAGTCGATCTTAATACAACAGTCTCATGCCATAAATGTGTGTATGGTAAGAACTCATTTCTCCTCCTTTCTGATGCAACTATACTCCATCTTTGCAAAAATGCTCTCTAATGTAAGCTGAAGCTAATACGAGCTCCACAGGGTATCTTTAAGTTTACTTTAAAATCCATCTGTGTAATAACAAGAACTGCGGCTTTTGTCTTGCATTTCTTACAGTGAAGTCACGCTAAGAGATCTCTTCATTATGGACTGTTTACAGCAACCAATAACTCTCAAAGGTAAGATATGACATCTGAGTGACCATACGCCTCCTTTAAAAGATTGCACGGACCTTCCTCAAACATTTCAGCTCTTTTTACTGGCATGGCTGCAAAGCAGACTGGTGGAGGTGGGGATGAAGCAATGGACAGTGGGGGATTTTTTTATGAGTCCGCATGGATCAAAGGGCTGAAGCAGAGTGCACGCGCGCGCGCACACACACACACACAGACAGACACAGATACAGACACACACACAGACACACACACACAGGCTTGTGTTCAGAGTTGAGAGGATCTGGCTGCTAAATGCAAAGTTCCTACTTAATGCAGGGTGCCAGTTAAAAGGGAAAAAAGAGAAGTAATATTGAAAAAGCCAGTTGTTCACCTCCTTTAGTCCCACTCTTAAGAGCCTGCTGCTTTCAGATGAACTTTGAAAAGTGGAATTACACGCGAGTGAGGGATTGGAAATAAAAAAGAAATAGACAGACCAACAGAGGACTCAAAGAGGGTGAGAAATGAAGCCAAAAACAGACTTAAGATAATAATAGAGCGGCATTAGAGGTGTGTAAGCTGGAGGGAGCTTTAGTTATGTAAGGAGCAGAGCCAAGTCGGGCCAGGCTGCGTCCTCGATCTACAGGCTTGTTTTGAGAAATCCTCGGTATTTCCACTGTCAAGATGAACATGTGTTCGGCACATGGTTGACCAAAAAGTGCCTCCCCTGCCTCTCTATCTTCCCCCTCCCCCCCTCTCTGTACAGCACTCCAACATAAACTGGGTCATAGGCACAATCCCACCATCTGTCAGAGATCGCTCGCCTTCGGTTTCACATTCCTCGGCTGCAGAGACCACCACCGGCCCGCGCACATGTGCACACAACCGCACCACGAACAGACACACAGACACACACCAGGGGTCTTCTCTGAACTACCCGAGACATGAGGCCGACTTCTGTCAACGATCAGTCTAAATGGAGAGTGCAGCGGACAGCCTTGCCGGCAAACGTCGCGGGGTCGTCGGTTCAGACGTAGAAACACTCAAAGTCAAATTCACAGCGAGTGGAGGGAACACAGTTGGTGTTTGCTGAGCTGATAAAGTCCCCAGCAACTGGCTGACATCAGCAAAAGACCATAGGAATCGGTTTTAGACTCAATGTGAAGTACAGTCGTTATTAAGTGCTCAACATATTTAGTATTTATACTAGTATTTTTGAGGATTTACCAGTGTATGATCATTTATTACCCTAAAAAGGTATCAACTCCTATCAAATTAATTTTGACTTCTACTTTCCTGTTTGCTAAGAATAAAAGGAGAGACTCTTAATGCAGTGGAGCTTCAAATAACAACACTTGTTGCTCAGAAGACATTTGACATTCACTGTTTTGTATCTCTTTAGGACAAAACACAAGTCAACAACGTCAGGCAGGATGCGGTGCTTCTGAAATGCTCTCTTGAAGACACATAGATCACAGAGTGAAGGAAGTTCTATCCCTTTTTAATGATGCAGGTTCATTAGAGGAAGGTGGTAGGTGTTTATCGGATATGTCTCAGCTTGCTTTCCGTCTCCAGTGATTTGACTACAGTTTACTACAATTTCCCTCAAACCAAGGTTTACGTAGGCGATCTGAGTAAGAGGCTCAAATACAATTAAACATTTCCAGGACAACAAACGTTATTTCCATGACCGGAAAAACAAGTCTCTAAATATCCAGGCTTACCAGGATGTGTGGATCAGACTAAGAACGTCTAATAAGGAGGGCCCGAGTCTACTTCCAGGTGAACTAGTGCGGTTTGTGGGACTTTATGATAGTATTACTCTTTGATCCGACTGCTGCAAGCTCATCTGGTAACAATGGGACACAAATGTAGTGGATTCTCCCTGATATATAAAGTGAAAGTGAAAGACTCACGACCCCGCAGTAACTACTTACCATCCAGAAGACTGATCTTCGGCCCACACAGGCACACCAACACATCCAGAAAGGCTCCTCTGGTCACCACACAGCTATTTTGTCTGAAAAGAAAAGAAAAAGAAGTTTCTTTTAGCGATTTAATTCAACAAATGAAGCTTGGATTGATTAGTTCTGCCTTTGATCTAGCACAGAAAATCAGTTTGACCTAAGAAAGATGATTCTTTGGACTCAATTCTGGATCTGAATTTGTCAGGCAAAACACAAAGTTTATGCTTGAGAACCTTTTATAATAAAGACTGCCCTTAAATGTCCCTAACCACTTCAGAGATAACACTGCAGCCTCCAGTCAGCCTCTGAGATCCCAGACGGAGATTCTCCTCAGACTCGTGTCTCACCACAAACGACTGAACTGGGTCACTGGACACTCAGTCACTCAGTGTGAGTCTTAATTGAGAATATAGAGAATACACGGTGTGTTTACATGCAGCCAGGATTGTACATTTCACCCATTTGTGCGTTTCAGGCACACTAATAAAGCCATTACATATAAAACAGCATATTAAAATACACAAAATACCATAAATGTAAGATCAACTAAAAATAAAATAGACTTTAGAGTGCCAAAGGTTTACAATTTGAGAGTCGAATAATATAAACATATGCGAAAATACACAAAATACCTAAAACTAATAATTCAATTCTTCCTTCATCATGTTCAAACAATCATTTATCTTAATTCTGGTTACCTTTATTGAATGTTTGTATGTATATTGAATATGATACTTTAGAATCTCATTTTGGATCGGTCACAGTTATTTTCATGGTTCTGGACAGATTTTAAGTCATTAAAGTTGTTTCTAGGATGAAATCTTTCACATGAATATTAAATAAATAATAATAAAAAATAATCACATTTGTTTAATTCTGGTTCTGAGGCATATCTTTTTTGTTATCTGTCTTATTTTATGTGTCTGTAATTCAGACAGAACACTTAAAACATTTATATCTCGTCTCAATGAGGCCTTCCGGGTTAATTAAAGTCCGCCTCCAGTCAAACATCTGTCGCCTGATGTTTGATCTACACTGTGCAGAATGATGTATGAGCAGAGTTCGACACTAGAAGGATGTTTTAACATTCATCTGCTAAAGGGGAAATGTGTGATCCACCAGTGCACAAACACTGAGAATGGACTTTACAGTTGGAGACATCTCTTGCATATTCATAGATTTGGGATTTTTTAATGAGGTAGAAGGAGTAGAAGACTTTTTCAGGATTTTAATGTGGACATTTTTTCTTTTTTAAGAAAAAAACATATCAGACTGACATTGTTTCAAGCAGACTGTCGGTATATAAGTGTGGAGGGGATACACAAACAAAAAGTTACTGTATTTCTGGGTCAACAGCTCGCAGGAGCATACGCAGTATTCAGGACAGTGGTGTGTATGTGTGTGTGTGTGTGTGTGTGTGTGTGTGTGTGTGTGTGTGTATTTAATTTGTGGTGAATCCTTAAAGCCCAGAATGTGGAACCATCACATGAGCTGCCCGCAGCTGTATGATCAGACATTTGATAAATTCACTCACAGTTTACACACACACACATATAAACAAGCAAAGGCTTGAAAAGAAGAAGCAGCTGTAATTACGTCCTCTCTAATCGTAGACACACTAATTGATTTACTGTGCAGCCTACAACTCTTTGGTTTCACTACAGTCCTGATGGAAGGTTATTACTGTTGTATCATTTGTGAAGGCTGACACAAATGTCTTATATCTGTGTGTAAGTGAAGCAGCATGTGTGGGCAGCGCAAAGTGTGTGTGTGTGTTCCGTTTAGGTTCAGTCCAGGGTATGACCACGGCATGTGTGTGTGAGAAAACAAGGGAGACAGTGTGTGAGCTTGACGTCACGTTTTCATCACTCAGATATTAATAAGACACACGCCCTCACCCAGATCTTCTGCACACTTCTCACACACACACACACACACACACACACACACACACACACACACAAACACACGTGATGGAGCATGGGAAGAGGGTAGTGTGTGTGTGTGTGTTAAGTGAGAACAGATTTGGGCAGGGATGAGTCCTGTGAAGTGGGTTGAGTGTGTGTATGAATGTGAGGTAACATCATAAAACAGGCTTTAAGAGATGAAGTCAATGTTAGACGTAACCTTATTAGGGCGGCCGCCTGATAGTCGACTTAATCGGTAGTCGATGAGAAGAGTTGACGCACTTTTCATCAGTCAGATAGTCGCAGAAAACAAAAACAACTGCGCCTCGACCAAAGTATCAGAGGATTGTTGTAACACTGACCTTTTCTCTTCTAACACAGGGAGTCTCTTACTGCGGCACTGCTGCATATGCTAACTGAACCAGCTGCTATTAGATAGTTAGCGGTCCCATTAGCTGACTGTAGGAAGAACTGGGGGAAGTTGAAGACCCGGCGGGTTCGGGCAGTGACAGGAGAGGAATGAAACCAGTTAATTAGTCAGTAACTGTTAATGTTATCCATCATCCATCGTATTGATCAGTCAGTCAGGATCAGTTTCAGTGAAGTTGAACAGCCAGACTGTGTGATGTTACACTGTGTTGGAAATAAATGAACTAAAGGTTCAGTCTCCTTCATTACCGTTTTTTCCATTATCATTATCGATGTAACTTTAGGATCAATAATCTAACACATTTTTTCTGGACAAAATTTCACACATATTGTGAAAAGCATTTTTCAACCTGACCCGTTCTCTCAACTAGCGCTGTCATCTTTTTCCAGTAAGTATGAAAAAAAAAAAAGGCTGTTTTGTTTGGAAAATGAACCGACATTATTGTGGTTGAGAGAAATGGCGACCACGTTTAATCTGGAGAGATTTTATAATGAAGATAGAGGAGGTGTGTTTGATAAGATCTGGGTGAGGACTGATGTACTGTGTTCACTGTGAAGGGCCATGCTGTGTATATTCCTTTCATATAACAATGTATTTGCACTTCTGTAGTTTCTGTTTTTTAAGGAAAAGGCTTTTCGTTTAATACAATTATGACAGTGGTATCTGTTATTACTTAGAATGTGCTGGCTCCACTATAAAAATAATAAACATGTGTTTTATTTTTTCTCGGCTGTAAGAAGCTGAATCATTAGATCAGGATCCAAACAATACAGTGGAGAGGCTCTAACGGGTTGGTGTCAGGCCTGATGTGCCACCACAAAGCCAAAGTCAACTGCAGTGAGCTACACGAGCGTCTGCACTCGTTGTTACAGCGTCGACACCCTCTCTGAGCCAGAAAAACTCCAAAAAATGACACAATGCAGAGACGGTGTGAGGCCAAAACCCAACACTGACTCAGAGCAGACGAACAATGCATTCCATCCTTTTTGGAAGGTGGCCGCTTCAAATTAGTGGTGTTCTGGACTAGAGAAGAGGTTTTCTTTTTCCAAAAACAGAGATCCTCTGACCTGTGTTGTCCTTAGATCTGGGCGCCGGGCTCCGCAGTGCTGCATGATCAAACGGACAGACGGTGGGCACGCTCTGGTGAGCAAGAATTCACCTCGTCATCTTAATAAAGGCTCATCAGTGTAACCAAGCAGAGCTAGCGGGGCTAGTGTTGCTAACCCAGCGACCCCTGTGTTATCTGCTGCAGGCCGCGAGCCCAGGGAGGAGACCGGAGACCCAGGCCTGACCTCAGCCAGGCAGGAGGGGGCCGACGGGGTAATCTGTGCCCCATTTTGAGGCCTCCATCTTGGGCGAGAGGGCCAGAGGTAGAAAGGGGGGCTGCGGATGGGACAGCAGGCGGTCTCTTTGAAATGGAAGCCTGGGCAGGACATGAAGCGGACACGGCCAGGGAGGGGATGAACGGTGAGACAAGGAGCTATTCTTCTAGTGAGTGGGAGGGATGCTTATCTGTGTGTGTGTGTGTGTGTGTGTGTCTAGGATTACCGAGAAGCGAGCCACATGCGCTGACAGAGGGCTTCGCTGATACCATTTCCTGCTGGCAGCGGCCTGTGTGAGTCAGTCTGGTAGGAGCGCAGCAGAAACAGCACCTGCATACACACAAACATACACTCTTCAACTGAGATACACACGTGAGAACAATCATTTACTTATACGTGAGACCGGGTCAGCCCCACTGACTGAAATGTTGCATCAACTAAAAAGAGAATTGCTCTGGATTAACAAACTACGGAAACTGAAAGCAGAAGATGAAAACCCCCAGGTGTCTTTAACACTCACACGGGGGGGGTCACCCTCACAGAAAACAGGTCCCCGATTCAACTGGTGGCTTTCTGTTGGAGGAAGCATGTTCTCCATGTGTCAGTGTGGGTTCCGTCTGGATGTGTCACTTTCTACCACAGTCATTGAGAAACTCTACAGCCAGTAGGTGTGAATGTGTTTGCCTGTCTATATAAAGCTGTAGACTCCAACCTGGACAGGACCTTTATACACTGTAATGAACATGTAATGGGAATGTGTATCATTAAACACACTGCCCCGTTCTGATTTGCTAATCCAATTCAGAGCAAATAAATCATGAAAAGCTGGAAAGAAAAGTGTTAAAGACATGAATATTAATGACTGAATCACTTTGTTTTGCCATTTCTTGTAACATAGCACACATCCAATATTTAGTCATGGCTGCTATGACGACCCAATTTCCCTTCGGGGGGGGATGGGGGGATGGGGGGATGGGGGGATGGATGGATGGATGGATGGATGGATGGATGGATGGATGGATGGATGGATGGATGGATGGATAGATAGATATATAGATAGATATATAGATATATTAAATTTCTGCCAATAGACCCTCTTAAATGTTACACACTGGACCTTTAAATTAACATTATTTATAATTACTGGACATTTTTGGCTTCACTTTCAAAGAGCTGTTATGTTGTCCGTCTCTATATATGTCGATGGTAGTGACTAATCCACAGTGAAGCAAGAATTGGAAATCTTAACTGAAATTAAGTTATGTGCATATGTGGGTAAATGTTTTTGTTAAAAGTGGTTTTCTGGTTAAGTCTGACTTGAGGCAGTCTGGGCCAGTCTCTCCAAAGTCGACATCAAAAATTATTTTTGAAGACATAATGTAGAGTCAAACCTGCCTGAGGGATGTTAATACTACACTGTCATCCCACCAAGTGCTGGGCACTGGGAAGTATCCTTTAACCACATGATGGACATGTTACCCCCTCTAGACATCCTTCAGTCAACTTGACCTCTGGCCCCCGTGGAGGAAATATGTGACTTCGTAAACACTTCTGTAACTGCACTGTTTCTGTTTCTGTAATAGTGACAGAAAATGTTGAAGAATTCTCAAAACGTCTGTTTCCCATTGGAGATCAAATAATTTTTTTCATTGTGGCTGATGTGACAGTGTGTGATTGAGCCAGTTTGTAGCAGGTGGACTGGTGGTTGGGAGTGTTCGGAGGCCAGAACACAGGCTGGCTGGCTGGCTGGCTGGCTGGCTGGCTGGCTGGCTGGGGTGTGTATTCTGGGCCTTGGTAAGTATACTCTTTAAGCCGGGGCCACGGCCACAGACCAGTAGGAAGCCATTCATTACGCCGTGCAGGGAAGGAAACGTGGGGAAAAACCAGGCCGACCACGTAGCACCAAGCCTGGCCACTGAGTCCTGGCCTGCCCCTTCTCTTCTCCTGCAGTCTCCACGCCCAGGCAACACCCACTGGCTTGTACAAACAGCTTCCACACCCCTGGGTCCTTCTTCCACTCGCTGTCACTTTCAAAGGGCTTTTCCACCTACACGGAGCCAGTGTTGGAACCGATTCCCGAACCAAGTTGCGAACTTTTCCAAGTGATTCCACTGTCAAAAAGCTGGTCCTAAAGGATCAGTCCCACTTGAATATTCACTGAGCCTCTTATTGACATCCTTAAATCTCATGTGACTGACAACTCCAAGATTACGTCTCCGATATCCGTGTTCTGCAAACAGTTCTGGCACATTCCCAGTCACGGCCATTAACAGTACAAACTCAGATCAAACTGTAAACTAGGCAGTGCTGATCAGATATGAATCAAGATTCTGTTACTGCGTTGACTAATTTTATCTCCTCAAATCTGTTCACTAACTTACTGTTTATCTGTAATATGAGATTGTGTGTGACCAGACGAGCCACCATTGTTTCCTGCTATGGACGAGTTGCGCTGCTCAACGTACGAGAGTAATACACAAACCGATTACGTTACGTATGTACATAACCTCACATTATGAAAGGCTCATAGTTGGTCACAGCTCATCTGCGTAAAACTTCTATCTGCAAATTTGCACGTTTGACCAGTTGATGCAATGCTCTCTTGATGTACCTTGTGATTGACAACAGAGAATTAAATAATTCGAGCAGCAAACTATAACCCTGTTTGTTCATTACAGTGCTACCAGACTAGAATAATCTTGATTAACTATGTTTGGCCAGTTGCATCACATCTGTTTTGGATGTCTGGCAAGTCTTAAATCAGTAAAAACAGCTACATTCTGGCCCCTTGCACTTGTTGGATTACAACCCAATACGTCAAGGGCAGAGTAATGAGACCATATAAACCAAACCAAGGTTGTATGGAACCAAACAAATCATGGGCACTGAGGAAAGTGAGGAGGCCCAATTTCTGGAAAATTTTAGAAGATTAAAACATTTCTTCATATCAAAAGCAGCCTTGGATGGCATAGTAATATAAAGACTGTAAGTTTTGACTTAGTGGTCAACAAATCATCTGGCATTAAACTCAACAACAATCATGTTTTAAGTGACGTGGAAGTTTCTGGCTTCTCCTCAGAATAGTCTTTTTGCTTGCAGGCTGCTGAAACCTGCAAACCAAAGTCAATTCTCAGTAATTGTTGGCATGCTTTGTGCTCAGTTCTATTACATCGTTACACGTTATGAAATTGGTTGACTCATTCAGAAGCACAGGGCGGCTCATTAAAAGGTTAGTTTTGAAGCAGCTCCAGTGCCAGTGTTAGAGCACTATGTCTTCATTCCTTCTCTTCCCTCCACTCCACAGCTACACCTCATCCACCGGCTTGGGAAGTCCCTGCATGGGAGGCTCAACCGGCTCAATCCAGCCCGGCACAGAGAAAACCGGAATATTTATAGAAAATGCTGCCTCCCTGTTCCTCCTCCCAAAGACAGAGTACAGAACTACACCCCATGTGGGAGGAGATGCTGGGATTGGATCAAGCTCAAATGAATGGGAGATGATAGCACAGCAGCACAGAGACCTGGTGCAGGCTCATTTTTGTTCATCACATTTCAGGATTTTTCCCTTGAAAGTGTCTAAATGTGGATTGTTTTTTCTTTTTGTGTTTGTTGACACATACACAGTCCAATGTATAGTGAAATGTGTCCTCTGCATTTAACCCATCCTGAGCACTAGGAGCAGTGGGACCAACTCCAGATCTGAGCCAGGGCACTGACTGGAGAATATACTCCTAAGAGAACCTAATATACATGTTTTAATGGTGGGGGGAATCCGGAGCACTTGGAGGAAACCCACGCAGACACGAGGAGAACAAACTCCACACAGAAAGGCCCTGTCACATTCACCCAAACAGCACCTGGCATTCCCAGCTCATCTCCCATCCAAGTACTAACCAGGTCCGACCCTGCCGAGATCGAGTGTATTCAGGGTGGTACGGCTGTAAGACTATAAGGCACCATGCTTTAATTAGTCCGGCTGCATCCACTAAACCTAAAGGAACCTTTTACTTCTTTGAATCAAACTACTACACACAGAATATTGAATAGTGAATTTAATTTAAGAAGGTTGAAGACATTTAAAACGTGCCCTGTGGAGTTCAGTGTTCTGCACAGTCTTTCTTAAAACCTACATTGTTTACATCCAAAACAAGTGCTGAAGACCTTTAAAGGCCCTGACCATAGCACTTGTACTCAAAAATACTGATTTAAAAATATAATTATTGAGAAAAATACTTAATACTTACATAATTATTTACACAACTTCATGATGACTCATACTCTGTCATTCATTTTCACTTTCATTTTTACACAGTATCTGGCTCTAAATGTTCCACTATACAAGCTTATTGCTAACTTTGTCGTTTGGTGCTGGGCAGGTAGTGTACGGTAGCTTTATAACTTCTTTTTGCTGAGTGCTGCCGAGCTGGATGAAAATCCTCTGTGTGTTTGTCATTCGAGCTTTCATGTTAGACATATTAATTTCATCCATTATTAATGAAAAGATATGGATTAGTGCAGCTTTAATTCTCTAATAACCTTTCAACTTTATCACCCTAGTAGCACAATCAACCCCCCCTCTAGGGATTCAGGTTGCAACTTCAAAGAGCAGAAAAACATTTTGTGGCAGTGCTAAATATGAAAAATATCAAAACCTATTTGTACGCCTTGTTTTCTAGTGAGGCGTTTAGCTGCGTGTGTGTGTGAGAGTGTCTTTCTCTGTGTGAGTGTGTGTTGCAACATGCCTTACTCCTCTTTTGGGCCTGGTAAAAATAGTGGTGGTGGATGTGAGGTCCCTTCAGACTCTGTTATCAGCCTGCCCTGCTGTCCCTCCCACTGCCGCAACCACAGACTGACCACACGCTGCAGCGAGCACACACACATACACACAGCAAGTGCAAGTGCAAATAATTGCACACCAATTCATGGCTCAGTCCAGTAAAACGCACGCACAAAGAAACATATAAATCGGCATTCACATAAAACCAGATAGAGGTTAGGCAAAGTGTGGACGCGCCCAATTAGGCAAAAAGAGATCCCAATAAAGACAGGCTAAATATAAAAACAGAAATAAACACACTCTCTCGCTCTATATAGCCATATTCCTGCACAAACAAAGCTTATATATGCACTCTAGACACAAAGTCATACTCTCTCACATAGGCACATGGGCGTGACAACCAAGTAATTTAGTGGCGTGTGTATGTCTGTGTGTGCATGCAAGAGCTGTGTTATTACATCTTTGTCAAAAGTTACAGTAGTGGATCTCAACTAGGCCCGAGGGAGCAGTTACTTATTTCCATTATGTCCAGGGAGACGTATATATTTTAGTTCTGGCAGCAAGAGTATGCGTGTATGACCGAGTGTGTTTGGAAGGGTGATGATCTAAAGCAGTAAAATATAAAGCAAAAGGTCCCATCTCGATCCAGTGTTTGGTTTGTCTGTTCTGGGCTACTGTAGAAACATGGGGGCCTCCGTAGAAGAGGACCCGCTCATTCTAAGCTAACCATAACAAATTCCTCCATTCAGCTGATGATACACCAATGAAAACAAACACATGAATATTATATTTATATACATTTCTACCAATTTATCCTCCTCAATGTTACACACTGGACCTTTAAGAAGTTTCTTCACAGTTCACAGTCTCTTAATTATTATTTAATTACTATTCCTGAGGTCAAGAATTAATTTTTAGCAGATTTTCAGAAACGGATCATCTGCAGCATCAGCTGACCTGGATTCTGTTGTAGTCACTCACATTTAGGAGTTTTGTCTTTGCCCTTATCAAGAATGAAAAAATGATATATTACATTATATATTAAAGATAGATATATATAGAAAATTGTAAATAGTTAATTAAGTTTACTTACATGTTTTTTTTTGGGGAGGTTTGAGTCGAATCTTCATAGATGAACAATTAATATAAATACTATCTAAATTGCAGTTTTTTGAAAAAGGCATTGCATAGCATTGTAACAAAGTGCTGTAGTTCTGAAGAGATGTTCCGCCTTACAAATATTCTCCAGATTTAAGAAAACATGTTTGGTGATTTTAAGAGTTTTATTAATGAAAATTAAACTAATCATGAATCATAACGCAGTTGCAAAATCTCTTAAACTAATCACAGTAAGATGTTTTTACCGTATCGTGCAGCACTAACTGTTCATCAGAGGATAGAGTTGGCACAATAATACTGCAAAATGGGTCTGAAAGCTCTGGAAAAAGCTGGTAAGAGGACCTTGAGTTACTGGAGGTCCTGGATTCCTTGAGGAATTTGAAGAGAAATGAAATCATTGGAAATCTTAATCATGACCAGATTAGAAGAAGATTAACAATAGTACAGAAGACATGTATACAACCTAAAGCAGTGTTACTGTTGATCCATAAGCACAGTGCATTAAAGACTTTCTTATGTGGCCCCCACTAGCTTACAGTGTTTCAAGGCTCCGACACCAGTATCAAAACCTCAGGATTCCCTCTGGATTAGATAAATCTCATGTCATATTAGCAACAGGCTGGCTGAGGTTTATAGGCCCACACATTCTTTCACTGGTTCAACCCCGAGGGTTTTCTCAGAAAGCCCCGGTAGACCACTGGCCAAAGGCAGCTGCCCTGACAGCAGACCAAAAGACAATTATTGGAAGAGAGCAGAGAAGAATGCGTTTGGGAAAAAAACACCAACATCACTGCCGCCAGAGGAAGAGACTCTTAATTCTTGAGCCTCCTTCTCCTTCATCTGATTTAGCCTCTGTTGTGGAAATACACAAAGGATTACATCCGTCGAGTTGGCCCTCCTCAAACCACCACAGGCCGCAGCTTTAATACTTCTGGCCTGTACCAGGCATTGTGGGCCAGGGCTATTGCTGGCGCGTGTCGAGAGCGGAGTTCGGTGTCGGTTTGGGTTAGTGCCGGGTATGTCCGATGGGCTTGTTAAGGTCGGTTCTGGTTGTATCAACAGAGGTTTGGGGCATGTTGGAGTGATTGAAGTGATTCCAGTGTGTTTTAAGTTGCTTTATCAAAGAAAAGGGCCCCACACAGGCCATCCAGAGGACGGGACTGCCTCGAGTTGAACCAAAAAATCTGTCGGATCTTGGCCTTTCATTGAAAATCTGATATCAGTCGGTTAGTTCTGTCTTTGCGATCAGGTTACTTTAATGCGTTACTATTATCTTAAGTTTAAAGGAGAACCTACAGTAAGTTATTTAAAGCTTTAAATCATTTCCAACTGAAAGAATTCATCTCAGAAGAATCTCTTTGATCAGCAGATTTGTCCGCGGGGAAAACTAAATCCAGGTGAATCGTTCAGATCAGTTCAACTTTGGTGAACTCTGACACACAAATCTGTGCTGTCGATTAACAGCCAATTCATTCTGGACAGTGCTGAACTTTGAGGGTTAGCCGGAGAGTCCAGAACAGTTTAGAGGCGATCTTAGCGCCACAAATCACTTTACATGACATGCCACATTCACCCATTCACACACTGATGGCAAAGGCTCATTACAAACAGAAACTAACTCATTCACAAACATTGAGGGAGAAATTTGGGGTTCAGTTCAGGGTTCAGTTCTTGCCGTGACTAGACTTCTTCCAGCTGGTTAAAACGTTAGCGGTTAATTTTCCTGCTACCAACTTCACACTGCGTGATTTCAGCCCTGATATTGTCGACTATTTTGGGAGATCCCTGATATACGTCCCCAGATCAGAGGCAAATCAGTAAGCACTCCCGTGAGGAGGATCGCGTCATGTGAACAGTCAGTGAGAGCAGAGACAGCAAGCCTCTCTCTCAAGCACCAGACAGGAAGCAGCAATCCAGGTAGTTTGGTAACAGTCGAGACAAAACTCATAATCCAGGAGAATCCACCAACAAGCACTTATTGTAGTGAGAAATCTTAATTATTGAAACTTTATCAGCCTCATAGTCTCTCATTAGCTTCAAATGAACAAATTTTATTTTTCAGAATAACCAGGACTACTTGAAAATTATGAAAAATTTGATGAGAATAGCTGTAATCAAGATATTTGATGGATTATATAACCCAGTGTGAATTTAATTGCATTTTATCAGAATTCAGAAGCTATCAAATAATCAATAATAATTTATAATAATCAGTGGTATCTGTGAAGTTTAAACAGACAGAAGTATAACTTACTGTGTCTCATAACCAATAAATAACAGAGGCAACTTTTCAGTGAACTCTTTACAGCCTCTAACACCATTACAATAACATATAATGAGCAGTTATAAGATGATAGCTCATTTTGCCTAGAGACCAGGGTTATTGATACGTTGATTGACAGCTAGACCAATCAATCCATTTGTAAGCCTCACTTTAACAGTGAGCGAGACGCTGCCTTTCCACTGGGACTAATAGGGAGAAGTGAAAACTGGTATTGTGACTAACAGCTGTGAAAAAATTTATGAATTTGTATTTCTTGCAAGATGTTGGGTGGTTATCTTTAAAAAAACAAATCATGTTTGAGCCGTTACAGGTCCTGATCCTTGAAGCGATTCTGCTCACTGAAGCGTTTTACAACAGCCTCAAACACAAGCCAGTGAAGAAGAGAGGTCAAATTCCTACAACGGTATAGAAGAACTGCAGCATTAGGAAGAATGAAGTGGGGCTGGATGGAAACGTTTTCTTGTGTGCGGTTATCAGAGCTCTTCACTGAGTGTGTGAGAAAGTCAGCGGGGTGGTACAGCCTGCCTCAGTAGCTGTGATGGTTTCCAGCTCCACACTTGGCCCACTAACAGTTGTTCTTTGACAATAACAGAGGAAGTCATTTCTCCCTGGAGCGAAAACATCTGCTACCTGTTACACACACACGAAATGAAGCATATTAACATACATTAGACATCTCTCAAGGCGAAACACAATGTCCTCATCATCTCAGCATAAACACACTGCCACGCTCCTTTTCCTTTTCCCGAAGTCTAAACATCTCACACAAGTGAAGAATATTTGACACACACTCCGCAGGCTGCATATCTCCTCTATCAGTGTTTGTGTGTGAGATGCTCCCCTCCACACGTACGCTGCAGACCTCTATCTCTGCTTTACTATGTTTAGACCACTTCACCTGCATGCATCTTCTCACAGCTAGACACTCTTCACATATCTGCCTCCATCATCTCCATAGTGCCCCCGCCTACCTACACACTGGCTATCTATAGCCTGGTTACAGATGGTCCCTATAGATACACAGCACTGTCAGGACTGCTGTCATGAAGTCAGAAAGCCTCTTCAGTCAGATGTGCTTGCAGCTGTGTCAGAGAGGTCGCTATGCATTCTGGGAAACAACAAGACAAGAAGGAAATTGGGGAAATTGGGGAAACAAAACTAAATTGCAAGTTCCTTTCTTTGTTTGGGCTCAAGGCAATAAAAACAGGATAAACTGAAAGGTTTGGAGCTTTTCAGATGAACTGTGTGCATGACATGGCCAACATAATCATCGGTTAACAGAAGATATGTTTGTAAGAGTTATTGAAAGTCTAACAGAGGCCTTCAAAGAGGAGATAAGTATGCGTGTTCTTCTGTTATAAAGCAGTATTATGGGAATAAAGAGCCCTCTTTATAGGGACACTTTAATACTCTTATTTTATTTTAGTAAATATTTTAATATTTTACAAAATTACCATCAATGCATGGTGCATGATTGTAGTAACAGGCTACATTAATAAATAGGTTACTACAAATAATTATAACTTCTGATTTAAAACCAGGACAAAATATGACAGGAGTCCCGTGTGTTGGGTTATTTCTGATATTGTCCATCAGAACAGACGTGTTCACAGGTCCAGTGTGTGGGGTTTGATGAGCCGGTGTGCTTTTGGTGGAAGGAAAAAGGAAATTGAATGGCAGAGGAAGGCCTGCAGGCATCAGCTGTGTTATATCCCATACAGACATGTGTGAGTGCTATACAGCTTCACCCTCTCGTCTGGACGGGTAGAAGAAACCATTTTAAAGAGCAAAGTTAAAGCTTGAAACACAAATGTGTTTCAAACCCAAAACAGCACAAATGAATGGGCTGCATGAACTGTGACATCTTTCTGCTCTAAAGTCGCAGCGAACAAGTGTCGACATTTACTCCTACATGTCTTGAAGACTTTTGCTCATCGGCCAATGCCAAATAAAATGCCAGATAACAGGTTTCTCCCCCCTGTGCTCGAAAATGGTTGCTGTATAACGAAAGGGACAGGACAACAGGTGATACAGTACAGACATGACACACAAGACGACAGACACGGTGAAGATGAGACACAAAGAAGCTACCTTAATACGATATCAGAAAGAGACCGGACAGAGGAGCACAAACAGAAGATAAGAGACACACCAAGAGAGAAGGAGAGACAGACAGCAGAGAGAGGGAAGTGATGGAGATGGAGCTGATGAGACAAATGCAGAAACAGGAGACATCTGGGGAAGTGTCACACATGGCAGCCATGACAGGAAAACAAACTCAAATCCACTCTCCACTCCTGAAATCTCCTCTAAGCCTTTAAGAGGACCACCTCCCCTCCTCTCCCCTCCCCTCACCAGCCTTTATCCCACAGCAGACCTCCCTGCAGTCCCGACCGCTACCAAACCATAAGTGCTCCATCAATAAGAAGGCAGAAATCCTGAAGAGAACGGTGCAGTTTTC
>JAGRRF010011991.1:790771-803189 GCA_019097615.1 Morone chrysops | reverse complement strand
ACACACACACGTCTAATGACCAAAATCCATGTCCATTCCTCACTTTCCACCCCTCCCAGCCACCATTTGGGGCCCATATGTTAACTATCTGTGCTAATTTGTCCCACTGAAACACTTTTGTAAAAGGAAATGACAGTTTGGAAGGGTGTAATTTTAGAAACAGGGCCGTCCCCTGTGGGGTCACAGCAGACTGCTGACTGGCATGGACGAGACTCATCTGGGCCTCATTTTGGAGAACTGGGAGAATAGTTTCCTCCACAGAGACTGTAGCATGTTGGCTAAACAAGCCCAAGCAACAAAGTCTGTCACTGAACAATGTAGTTAGGAAGGGAAGTGGTGACGCCATTAAAATCATTTAGCTTCATTCATTCATTCATGTGGACGAGATGCAGCTGTCTGAACACAACATGTTTGTTTGACATTTAATTGTTTAGTTTACGGTCAAACTTTAATGTGTAAAACTAGAAAATGTTTGACTCTGGCGCCTCCAGTGGTGGCCTTAATAAAATACACTGTGGCAAATGGACAGAGCTTTAATTGTAGGGGAGTAAAGTGAGGATGAAATGGAAGAAATCGAGTAAAATACAAACGGTAGAGTTATTCTGATACCAATACCATTGTCCGAAACTCCTCCAATACAGCGTAAAATGAGGCATTGGTTATTGGTGTCTATGCACCAGTCCGATACCAGGACCCTGGTAGTGCATTCTTTCCCCAAAGATAGCGAAGTCAACTCTGACAGAGGGTTCAACCTGGGCCAGGCCACACAACGATGATACCAATCCTACAGCCCACAATATAGATACGTACAATATGTAAAAGTATTGGATCGTGGTCAAAGTTAAGGTTTGGAATCAATAACAGGAAGGAAAAAATTTAACATTTCTAATAAATACCTCAAAAATTTAGTGAATCACATAACACGCAGTGGTTTTAAGAGTTTAAAAAGTTGGTGACAAACAAGACGATTAAAAAGTGTTGCCTGCAGGTTGATGCCGGGGAGGAAATGACAGTGGTGTTTTTCTGAAGCCTCACTTTGGTTTTACCGTGCCCTTTCAAAAGAAATGAGATATGAGGCAGCGAGGACGAGAAAGGAAAGGGAGGGAGTGAGGCAGGGAGGGCGAGGAGAGATGCCTGGACTCGATATCACAGGACATAAATCACTATCATAAAGGCAGAGAGAGAGAAAAGCAGGAAAGAGCTGAAAGAGAGGAGATAACTGTTCACCAGATATTAAGAGGGCTGGAATGAAGCAGCCATTAATTACTAGAATAAACGTGTCTCCATCATCTTCCTCCCCCCTTTGTCGTCATAACCGTAATTCTTCTCGTCATTATCCAGGCAGGTGTGACGCAGGGCGAGGCCTGGCAGCGAAGGAATGTTAAAAACATCAGATAAAATACTGTGTGGTGTGATGGAGGGGGGAAGAGTTATAAAGGCTTGATGCTCCGTCCTGTCAACAGCAGAGGAGCTAAGCTACATTTAATCCTTGGAGGTGGCGGGTCAGATCATATGGAGAGAGGGCGAGGAGGACGAGGAGGAGGAGGAGGACGTGGAGGAGGAGGAGGAGGAGGGGGTGACGGTCGTCGACCCCATCAGACACGTCCGCACACGCCTGGGGAAGATGAGTTTGGGGTATGGGGGCTCGGTGGAGAGAAACACGGCTGGAGCCAAAGAAATTAGAGCTGGGCTATATTTAACATTTCCAACATGTGGGCTTCATTTGGGTGGATGTGTGCGCAGCATAACTCCTCCGACAGTCCCTCCTCAAGCTATCGACCTGCTGACTGCAGCCACAAGAGAGGGCTTCTTGAAGGAATTATCTCAAGATTTCACTAGATTACTCATTTGTTAAGATAAAAAATACCTGAGTTGGGAAGATTTAAAGCATTCTTTAGGCTGAATGAGAACATATTGCAGCTCCAGATGGGGACTGTAAATGTTCAGCGCCCAGACACTCACACTGTGATCCCACGTCACTTTCCATTTGTCACCGTCTGACCAGAATGTGATTGAGGCAAACAGGAAGAACGTATGGTGTCTCACTGAGAGGGGAGCCGGCCAGCCAAACACAAATACGAGAAAACTTCCCCAGCTTTAATTAACAGCGTCAGAAAAGGTTACACATGGAAATCTTAGGTTCTACTGGGAGGCTGCGATACCCGACTGTATTCATTCATGTTAAATACTAATATTATTCATTCTCTTGCTTCACTGCACTCACTGTGCCACAATAACTGATATATGCGATTGTTTCAGCACATATTTCTGGCCCCCCCAGAAAGTGTCCATGCCAACCTCATCATCTTCATCACAGATCATCAAAGTCTGTGGTTCCCAAGCTGGGGGTCAGGGTCAGGGTTCGCCAAAGCTTCAAAGGGGGGGTCACAAGGCCTTTTTGATTTTAAGGTGCGCTAGAAAACGTAAAAAATATATACAGTAGGCCTATAGCTCAGCATTTGGTACACTTTTGTGAAGTAAACTAAAGTAAATTGTCTAAAAGTGTTCAGGACAAGAAAACACAGAATTTGTCCAAAAACAAGCAAACAAAAAAAAAGGCTATTAAGTTTGTTAAAAAAATTTTAAAAACATAATACAGACAGAATTGTCAAAATTTGCTCAAAATGTTTCCAAATTTCTGGTTTTACACAAACTTCCTGAACTTACTGAGTTCACTGTTTGGGTTCATTGTACAGTTTTGTATATAATATGAAATATCCCTAAAATATGTGACTGAGTCAGTTTATTAATGATAGAAGAGGGTCCCTGAAGGAAACACTGATCAGTTGTCAGGATTCATCCTCTGGGGACCAGGACTATCAGTAAATACTTTAATCCCAATACATCCAGTAGTTATTGAGATATTTCAGTCTGGATGAGTGCCTACAAACATCTTGAGGAACAATCATTATGTTCATATAGCTGCACAGTCGAGGAGCTGTTCAACAATCTAATGAGTTCATTCAGCTTTAACGTTTATCATCCCAACAACAACCACATTAATACACCGATACATCACCTGTGTACTACCAACCTTTACAGCCACACTCAAGTGCTGTCATCTAAACCATCAGTGGAGCATGGTCTCAGCCTAACCCCCTCCCCCCAATCTCCTCCCAAACACACAAACAAACACACACCTCCACCCTCTGCAGCTGTCAAACATTCTGCATCTTGCTCAGTAGACGTCTGAACAGGAATGTACATTGCAGATAAACTCAATGTATAATAACAATAAAAGTGGAAATAATCTTTCCTTCATACATAACACTGATAATACTCGGACCTACAAAACAAACTCTCTTTACACTGAAAGCTTTCCGGTGTTACTTTATGTAATAAGCTCGTCTTAACACATCATGTGATATGTTTTTTTCATTTCTGGGGGGAGGGTGCATATTGGTGAACGCCTGGTTCTGTTCACCAGGAGAACGAAACATGCAAGGAAGATCTCACTGTCTCCCATTTTTTCCAGCCTTCGATCCACAAAACATCACCAGCTGCGTTTGTTGGCACGCTAGAAGCAACACCAACAAAGCCGAGCTCCAGTATCCATTACAGATCATCATATATATCATATTGTGATTAACCTAAGAAAAATATAATGATACATTATTAGTGGGAATGATCATTTATTCACTTTATTCACTTCATTAATAACAATTTTCATTCTCACTGGAAAAAGTATTAAAATCACGATGAGTTATTTTCAGTTTTTATTCTTTTTTGTTTTTATTTCAATGTTTCATTGTTCATTTTAGTTTTTATTAATTATAATAGGGGTTATTTGTCAGGGACAAGACTGAAGAAGTTCAGAATAGATGTCACAATATAATAATTCACTCACAGTGCTGCACTAAAGACTCATGTCTGTTGTGTTCAGAATATTGACTAAAACTAAAGACATTTCCAGTATATTCTATAGTCTGTTTTTTTTTTTCAAAGTCTAGATTTTTTTTTTCAGTAAACTAAAATCTATTTATACATATTTAAAAAGTATTTTGCAAGTTTAACAGAAGGTGCAAACTTTTATTATTACAAAAGTGATCAGTACATCTTAGGGTATATGGTGTACAAATATATTTAATAGCATAGTTAAAACACTAACTTAGAAATACTTTTGTTACTATTTTAATCCTTCTTTCCAGGTGTGTCTCATGTTTCTCTTCATTAAAACTAGTCTGAGTTTTTAGACCTGTGAATCCAGCAGTCACTTATTTTAGGGTTAAAATTAAATAAAAGGTTTGTGCATAGGGAATATAACTGTAACAGAAATGCGTGTGTGGAAGAAGCTTCAGTTCTATTTGCAGGTGCAGCAGATGAACACGTACCAATAATATTTGTAGCTTTCTCCATCTCAGGAATGTAAGAAATGAAGGCTTAAACCGCAGTTTCCCATTCGCCTGGAAGCTTCACTCCCCAGTAAACAGCCAGATAAAACCAGTCACAATCTAATCAAGCACAGAAACCCGCTGGAGACATCAACTCCAACTACACAAGTGTTTTGTCTCAGCGTGCACAAACACAAAATCAGACAAAGTCTTACACAGACAAAAAGCTTCTTATTATTTCTAATCTAATTTGCCTTTATGGCGAGACAGGAGCTGGATTTAGAGAGTGCAACGTTAAAAAAACACTGCAAAGACATGAAGTTTGCATAAAAGATGCAGAAGCACCTGTGCAAACAACACAAAAGAACACGAACACACACACACACACTCAGACATTAATGTTTAGGCTGCAGGTGTTTTGTCTCGGTGATTGTTCTATACTTAGAATGAGTTCTGGTTCAGAGAAACGTTGTTTGAGAGGTTTATCGTGGCTGAGAGAGCAGGTGTGTGACCCTCTTGGGTTTGATAGAACATTCCCCCGTGCTAATGTTTCTTCTTAACCTTTTATATGAGCGCTGGACCTGACTGGAAACACATTGTCATTGATAGCGATGACACGAGGGAGGAGCTGCTGATAGCGGGAGCCTTTTGACCATTCACATCGCTTTCGGTACAGCTGGTCATTGAGCGGCTCTGCTGGGACTCTTGGGAGCCGTTAGGAGCTAAGAATTCCTGCTCAAGGTTTCTTCCAAGTCTTTCATGATGGACGAGAGTGATTTGACAGATGCACAGAAGCAGTACGGAATAAAAGGAACGTTTTAAAAACTTGTTCCTAAGCAAACATCACAAGACAAGCAGACAAATGACGCTAATTGAGATGACAGATAATAAAGATCTTAATCTTGTGTGTGTAGTGTGTGCATGTTCCTGTTTTTAAGTTAAATAATATGTCCGGATATATTCTGACAAGCTTGTGGGTGCAGTATATCTGCATGTCTATCAAAATACAAAATATATACAATAAAATACGCTATAAAACAATATAACTCAAAACTTGGCAGAAATGTAATATAATATTTATAGGAATATTTTATTCAGTGTATAATCAACTGAATATAATAATTTCTGTGTTTTTGTTAGAATGAGACGTTTTGTTAGCGGGTCCTCTCCTGGCGCAGTCCGCCATGTTTAGCCGCCATGTTCCAGTCTAGAACATACAAACCAAACACTAGTTTCTCCTACACACCTTTTCATTCTGAGGGCGTCAAATACAGACGCGAGCGGCGTTCAGTTAGTTGCAATCTGCAACTTCACCAGTAGATGCCACTAAATCCTGCACACTGGTCCTTTAAAAGGGTACTCATTCTGCGACTATAAAAAGTGACTGAAATTACATTGATGTACATAAATAAGTGTATGCTTGTGTGTGCGTAACACGGACACCCACCTAATGATGAAGGGCATGAAAGGAGCGAGTCCCAGAGGTGAAGAAGATCCATCCATGGGAGAAGGGTAGAGTCGACTGAGCACCAGTAGCAGTAGGAACAGACTGGGGTGAAGCTTCACCTGACCACTGTCACTAAACACACACACAAACAGATTTTAACAAAAGAAACGTTAATGCCACAGACGTGCACAATGAACACAGCAGCCTATAGATCCATACGTGCAGTAACTGTAGGGAGTGGAGCTACTCTAGATGACCTTAAATGTTATCTGCTTTTTTGGCCTCTGAGGTTTTTTCAAGTAGAAAAGGGTTTTTGGGGATGTTTTCCTTCCAAGTGTTGAGTATGCTTTAAATTACCTCGTTTGTAAGAAATGCTGTCTGAACATGTCTGAGGGTAAAAGTGTTTATGGCTGTTCTGGGCTCAGTCACAGGTGGGGTGAAAAGCCTGCAGTTATAGAGAGGGGTGAGACATGATCAATCATTTAAATTAAGATCCTGGCGCACACTGTTGGACAGTCTCTCCTCAGAGGCAGAAGCATGCTGACACCTTTCGCGTTTGCCTTAGGTTTGGTTAGAGAGTCTATTAAGACATAGTTTCTAAAACTTTTAACACCTCGTACCACCTCCGAAAATATTAGGACAGTTCACGCAGGAGGCAGGTTTATTCCTGATAGGAAGGATGAATTATAACTGTCAGCCAGAGACATACTATACAAAGGGCTCACAAAGGATGTGATATTGGGCAATACATATCAAATGACAGAGAATAGCTGTTATAAACAACTAAAAAGAGACAAGTTTGTGAATCAAATCTCAGCATTTATCCTGCAAGTTAATGTCAGTATACAGTTCATATTCGGCTGTCCTGTCCTGCCTGTAAGACTAAAATATAGTATACTAGACTTTTGCCAATAACATGACCTACTTGAGGAGCTCTGATCAGCACAATTTAGAGCATATTTGTTTATAGATTTGTCTTATAGGAATGGTTTGACATGTTGGTAATTACACTTATTAGAGTTAGAAGAAGATCATTACTCTCGTCATGTTCTCTGTAAGCTAAATATAAAGATAGAGCCTGCAGGTGAGTAGCTAGCTTAGCATAAAGACTGGAAACAAGCATGCTACCAGCACCTCTAAAGCTGACTAATTAAAATGGTACATCTTATTAGTTTAATGCATTCACAATAGTAAAAAAGGAAACTTCTGGTTTTACTTATGTAACTAGTCTCAGCTTTGCTAAGCCAAACAAACATGTAGTATTAATCTTCTCATCCAATCCAAGGCAAAGTGTGTATTTCCCAAAATATTCCTTCAAAGTCCTTTATTGTGTTATCTTTGTTGAGATACTGCAGCTATAGCAGTTCAAGAGAAATAAACAAGTCTGGTTGCAATTCTAGTGTGTTCAATCAGGATCAAACAGCAATATGGCTGACGCATGAAAACCACATATAATCAAAATTCCAAACTAAAATAGGCCTAAATTCCTCCAGCTCTTTAATACACACTGCGTATCTCAAACCACCCACACTCAATACAGTCATCTCCTCATCCCGTCCTTGAGCTGAGCTTTTCACCTCCCTCTTTTCCGTCCATCCAAATCTCCTCACTACCAACTGAGTCAGAATGGAAACTGACTGTCTCTGCCAGCAGTTTCACAGTTTCACTCTGACACACTCGCAAGTGAAGTGAGGGAAAGGAGGGAGGAAAATTGAGACAACAGACAAGAAATCCAGCGACAAAAAGTTAGGAAAATGACGAAAACGCCAGGTATCCAATCTGCATGAATAAAACAGTTTTATTCCTTCTTGTCCTGCTGTCAGCTCTCTGAGGGATGAATGGAGCAGTAATCAACTCCCCCAAAAGGTTCAGTGAGTTTTAGATCTGCTCCAGGAGGAAGGTTTTTACACAGTACGTGAGGTGAAAATATCTCATAGTATGGGAATAAAAATAGTGTTTGCATTGCAGGGAGCGCCTGCAGCGGAGCTTTGTGTATGTGTGGGAATATGCAAGGTCTGCTTTTATGAGTGTATCAGGAGACCCAGGTGTCCTTCAGGTCCTGTCATTAGTCATGAGGATCTGAACAACAGACCCCCCTGCGAAACTACTTGTGCTTTTCATTACTTCATTCAACAACACATACACAGAACCATCGGCTGGGACCGCCACAGATCGGCGAGATGGGAAACGGAATAGCAGCCCAATTAGCGACCGGTCCAATGTGTTTAGTGTCACAGTTTAGTCAAGCACAGCGGGACGGGATGTGATGTCACACAGACAGGAGGGGGAGGGCAGATAGAGGGCAACTGCAAACATATTAGGCCTTGTTGGGATACAGCTGGAGGCAGAAACACTTGACAGGATGGAAAAGAGACTCAATGGCATTTAATGGCTCAAATTCCACACTGAGGTCTTCCATGAACGTCTGCCCCCTCTCCCTAAACTCCTCAATCATCTCCAGTACGCCGGTTGTTTGATGAAAGGGTTATTTTGGTTTTACATCTTTTTAAAGAGAGTGGAAACAGAACACTGACCTTAAGTATTTTTATTCTTCATTTATAAAAGCAGAGAGAGAGAGACACAGTAGCAGAGACACAAAAGAAGCTCTAAAGTAAACTAAAAGCTTTAGCTTAACATTTAGTTAGCTCTCAGGCAAATAAATCACCAGTCTTGTTTAAAGAATTAGAGAAAAGTACTTGGACTGTGATATGAAAACTGTTTTCTTTGGAAGTGGACGCAGTGCTAGATAAGACTGCGTGTACTGAAACAAATCCCCGCACCGCAGTTTAACATTTGGGAACTGACCTGAAATAGTTTCAGAGATAAACACGTTTGCTACACAGAGATAAAAAGATTAATTCACAGGCCATATGATAAGCACAAACATCATTTTATAACTTAAAAAGTTGATCTCCATAGCTGTTGCTCCAGCTCTTCATGTCCAAATCAAACTTCAGCTAAAACCTCATCTAAAAAGTGACACATACGAGCACACAGTGCAGCTGGAGGGCTGACTGTACTCGCCACAGAATGGACTTTGTGACTCAAGGTAAAGCAGATGACACCAAAAATAAAACAAAGACAACATGGGCTCTGCTTGCAGCCAGGAGGGAAAATAACTGGTAGAAAAGATAGAAAGAGTCACTCGAACAAACACAAAGACTATTTTAGTCTAGTTTTAGGTCCATGCATGAGCACAAACTGCTCCCAGGTAGAATCCATCCACACATGGACTTCATTTATTTCTCATTCAAGGCTTCTGATAATCTGATAACACAAACTCTGATCCAACGTGAATAACAGACACTGGTCTAGGATATTCTTAGTCCCTGTATGTGTGTGTATAATGTATAATGCAGAATGTGTTTCTTTATTTCTCTGTGAAATTTTATTTTTATTTAAGTTTAGATAATATGTAAGACTGTTAAAAAGAAAATACAGACAGAACTGTATTAATCTATTGGTCCAGAGGTAGGAGTGAAGGTAACATGAACTATTAGGAATATTATGGTACCAGAAATTTAGTCGATACGAATACCACTGAAATTCAACTGTTCTTGATACTAATTCAATACCACTGTAAAAAGTTATTTTAGCCCGGTTTCCATTTAATACAGAGTATCAGCTGATACTGAGTTCTGATCCAATATCTGTATTTTCCTAAATTAATACAAGTGAATAGCTATGCATGGTATTAAGAATAAAAATGACTGCATCCAAGCTGTTTGGTGCACTTGGTGCCATCTTCAACATATAGTATTATACATATAGTATGTTCTTCCGATGGCATTTGACAGGGGTCCACAAAGTATTCTTGTGACACCCATGTGTATTATATGTTATATGCTATTATATGAGAGGAAATATAATCCATCCAAAGACAATTATGTGCTGTTTTTAAGACTAAAACATTATAAAAACTGAAACCAAAAGACGGTCTAATGGTCAGCTATTGCAGAAACCAATCATTAATATTTCATGACTGCGTGCAGAATTTTGAAGATATTGTCTTTAACAATCACAGGTCAAAAGCCTGTTCAGGCTGTATCTTAACATGCACTTTAAAGCTTATGTTCTTTACCACCTGAGAAAAAGTACAAAACATGTCTCTTATCTGAATGTTAAATTACAGCCATATTCTGTCCGTCTTTTGTGGATCTTACACTTTAAATTCTCCTTCCAACTGTCTGTACGTCAGTTTTTTGATTACTCAACTATCTCTGCACACAGGGTTGTTTTTCATTCATAACTCTTGTGGAGGGAGGCTGGATTACATAGTACATAATGTACACACACAGTTCCAAATCTCATTTCTATAATCTTTCCTATATTGTGACTTATTTTGGGAATGCCCTTGTGCTGCAACTTCCACAAGGCTTTCTAAAACCACTAACAGCAGCTCTCTTGCCTCCTGTCCTGCTGTGTATTGCTACAGTGTGGTGTGGTTGGTCTGTTTGGGTGGTGCGATACACAGAGATGATGTGGGAAGTCGGAGAGCCGAGGTCTGGTTCCGTGGGAAATTCGCAAATGTTTTAACAAGGGTCGAAGGGAGTGAGGGGAATTGTGAAAGAGCCAGTCTGAAAAACCATTCAATTAATTGGATCCATATTAAGATAAGGCTGCCTGGGGAGCTGTTGGACGACTCAAATGCTTTTAAAAAGGGGAGTTCGGGCTGAGCTAAAGAAGATAAGGCCAATGAACCTCAGTAGACTCAACTCCCCACTGCAAAGAAACAAAACAAAATCTCAACAAGACATTTACTTTATTCTGCCGTAAAGTCTTACACTGTGAGCAAATAGTTTCTGAGTTGAACAAGTGATAGTTTAAAAAAAAAAAAAGAGCCCACACAAGAACTCCATCGAGGGCAATGCTAAATGATTAAAAAGTTCATAGTTCAGACTTAAGAAAATCAACCTTTAGGAGTGTCCCTAACTTTAACCTCTCCACTGCTTAATCAGCTTAAGAAAACAATGTCTCATATGGCTTGAATGGAAGTCAAATTAAACCTATAATGGCATCAAGGAAGTGTGAAAAGCCATGGCGAGGGCTGAATGTGGAGTTTGGATTAATGGTGGACCACCTCACCTTTCCACCGTGGCTGCAGCCTCCTCCAGCTGGTTCAGAAGGAACGGATAGAGAGCCGGAAAACGGGTGAAAAACTCTCGGCCCGTCATTCTGAGTGGAGAAAGAGAGACAGGGAGAATTTACAAATAATAATAAGGCACTTATTAAGGCATATATTTAGGGAAATAAGGATTCTTAAACAGGCAGAGTCACCAAAGACCTGCAACACTATATTTTCAATCTGCACAAGTTTAAAAATATCACATTTTGGGACTTTGGAGGCTTCGTAGTTTATCTACCGTGTTATTTAACAGTTCCAGACTTAACTTTTCATGCTTATAGAACTTTATAATTATTTTTAACTAGACCACTGGTTCTTTTTCTGGCACATTAAGAAGCCAAAGAAAGTTCACAACCCACCACCCAACAATTCTTATCAAACATTAAAAGTCCAGTATGTAACATTTAGGAGGCTCTACCGGCAGAAATGGAATATAATATTCATAGGTATGTTTTCATTAGTGTATAAACACCTGAATATAGGAATCCTTATCGCATGCAAGCTGACTTTGACATATAAAATACTGTATGTGTCCCTTTAAACCACATAGATTGTGAAAGATTGGTGAAAGATTGATAATAACTACCATAAAAGAGGAACTGAGAGGGAAGAGACAGAGACAGAAAGAGAACTAATAAAACTACTGCTGTGCACGCAGAGCATGAACAACCAACTGAACACCCCTCACGTTGGTAATTGACAACAGAGGAATGAGAACGGGCTGTAGGAGAAACTACGGAGGCTGCAAAACACTAAAACGTAAAAAAGTAGAAAAATGGCACTTCAACATGGCGGAATCGACAGAAGAGGACCATAAGGTAACAAAAACACAATCATTCTTATGTTCAGGTGATTATACACTAATAAAAACATATTTAAGATCCTCCTAAATGTTACACACTGGACCTTTAACAATGCCATTAGTATTAGAAAGAAGCTAAACTGTGCTGAATACTTCAGTATACTGCATAAGAATTCAGTGATATCACTAATTACTGTCAACAGAGAACACAAATAATCAGGAATAATTTTAATTACAGTCCATTAAATTACCTGATTCAATAATCATGACATAACAAGAAACAGCCAGAAGCAGAGGAGGGGAAATAATGGAGAGTGCTTTTAGTCATATGTTGTGAAGCTCTGATAAGGAGACCGAAATGTGCCAAACAAATTCAGCCTCTATGTTTGTTAACCCTGCTACAGCTAGAAGTAAACACTCGTATGCACATATAGAGCGCCATGTGCCGCAGCCGCGTGTGTCTGTGCTTATGTATTCACCCAAACACATACACAACTGTCAATAAAGTGACAAACTTTATATTTAAACACCGGCGGTCTTGCTGCTGCGACCGCCATTCAGCCTCAGGGCCAATAAAGTTTTTATTTAACTCTGCCCGTCTAAATCAAGTCGCTCCTAAAGGGATGAGGTCTGGTCTGCCAAGCACATGATCACAAGACTGGAGAGCAGATCGCGTACTGCTTCAGTAACGACTGCCACTGATTCTGGACTTT
>JAGRRF010011991.1:757885-768174 GCA_019097615.1 Morone chrysops | reverse complement strand
CACACACACACACACACAGACACACAGACACACACACACACACACACACAGACACAGACACAGACACACACACAGACACACACACACAGACACACACACAGACACAGACACACAGAGACACACAGAGACACACACACACACACACACACACACAGACACAAACAGACACATGCAGACACACACACAATGAAGTAACATGGGATAACTCTGATCAGTTTTTATATATTTGGATATTGCATCACTTTTTATTGTCTCTATTTTTATCTTTATTTATATTTTTTATTATTATTATTTTTATGTTTAATTGTTATGCACCAACTTACCATTAAACTGAAACTAATAGACTGATTTTGTCTCATTATGTAATGTGGCAGATTAAAGTCACATTATGTACAGTATATTTCCTTATCACTGTACAGTTACAGTAGTTTAAGTAATCATTTAACAAGATTCCTAGAAGCATTGGACAATACATGTACCACACAAGAATTAAGGTCAAACACTGCCCCCATCAGGACATTACTAGTACTGCACTGCAAATGGATTTACATGAAGAGCAAAACTTGTCAAACACATGTCAGCAATCTCTACCTATAATCTAGTTTAAGTATTGTCATTTACATCTTTGTAGTATTTTGATAGCATTATATGTTTTCCATCTCTAACTCACCTGTGTCCAATGACGGTGTGTGTGTGGTCTGTGTGTCTCTGGGGTGTGTGTCCAGCTCTCTGGCACTTGTGAAGAAGTCGTTGGTGTCCCTGGGCTGAATCTCCTGCAGGATTCTCTGCAGGCCTGCTGATGTCTCTGTCCACACACACAATCACCGTTACATTCTCTACGCTCCTATCAACCTAAAGTATAGTTCTGTGCTACAAAATCTCTCTTAATAGATTTATTTTTGTTGTTATTTGTGTCACAGTGCAGCTCTGTGATGACAGCTATGGTAATATTCTCTTTTAATACTCCATTAGGCCGCTGACACTGTTTGGACACCTTTGTCTGCTGTTTTCTGAAAGTGGCTCTGCAGTGCGTTTTATTCTTTGGTAACATTTTTGGGAATAAAACTTATTGACAAATGAAGCAGAACAGGTTTTCTCTATAGCAATTTTGGTGGCCTGATTATGTGAATGATCCAATCGAACCTACCCACGAACAGGTGGCATTCATCAAGTTCAAAACAAGCAATTTATAAAAATCTTGGTTAATATGGTAGTGTTCTTGCATAAGGCTCTCTGAAATCAGATCAGAATCAGAAGAAATCCTTTTCCAGGAGTTTTCTTGACAATTCCCACATTTTATTCCTTCTTGTTTACTGATGCAGGCTCATGATGAAGTGTCTCAGGTTCATTAGAGGCGTTTACGAGACACTCGTTGGTGAGTGAGGGCTAAATACAATTACAATCTTCCAGGATTTTGGTCATTTTAATCAATTTCCAGGTGTTTCCATGACTGGGAAACTAGTCTCTAAATTTCCAGGTTTTCCAGAACGTGTGGGAGTTTACCTGAGTCTGTATCCATTGGGATGAGTCCTTCTGGGGAGGAGCTCTGGACTACAGGGGAGACCACATCAGACATCCTGTAGCACACAGCAATGAGCTCTGACACCAGACATCTCCACTGCTCGGTCCGACTCAAACTCCTGATACACAAATATCAAACGAATAAGATGGTGGTGGGTGAATTTGTTCTTCAAATACATGCTGTTAGACCCAAACTGAAGCAGGATTTTAAGGAGGAGTTCTCACTCAATGTTGAGATGCTGCAGGACCGCTGTGATGCAGTGGGCTCTGCCATAGAGAGGAGAGGAAGCCGCTGCCTGCAAGAGAGAGGACTCCGCCTTCGACACCTCTAACTGCAGACAGTGCAGTAAGAACTGAACCACTGATGACAGAAGAGCCATACAATCCTTACATTTAACACAATATATTCACATACATACATTTATTAGGGCTATGCATCTGGATCTTACCAGCCAGTGTGTTGAGCTCCAAGGTAACTGCTTCAGAAGGCTGTGGCGGGGGGGAGGGAGGCTGGAAATCGAAGCCCTGCTCCTGCGCACAGTGCAGCAGAGTCTGGCTCAGGTGCAGCTGGTGGAGCAGCAGGTTGAGCAGGTGGGCTGCTGAAACGCTGTCAAAAGGCCTGGTACTGGTACTGAGGTCCAGAGCGGCCCGAAGGACACCACACATCCTCTCCTGATCCTGACATCATATCATAACATCACATCACTGAAACATCAACCTCAAAGTGCAGTAACGGTGCTATAACACATCAGCACCACATTTTAAACTTAATTTCAGCGTAGTGACTGAGCTCGGTCCTCGTATTAACCTGCAGGCCCACAGCTGATGGCGGGAGTTGCCGCAGTAACGTCGAGGCCAGCTGTTTGACTTCCAGGAAGTTGCTGGCGACGCAGTAGAGGACATTCTGAGCATGGTCAGAGGTCACAACTTCACCGAGGGCAAACACGTCGGGCCCTGAGGAGAACGAGCGGGGTAGAGGTTAGGAGAGGAAGAGGTAGAGCGCACAAAGAGCCAGCTGGAGCATCAGGCTGGCATCAGAGTAAAGAAGCTGGCCGGTGGTGGATAGACTGCTGGTTCAGGCATCAACAGAAAGATGTACTTCAGAGCTGTGAGCTGAGACAATGTGCCAAGCATCATCACGGAGGTGTCCTTGAGTAAAGCACTGAACTCCTCTGAACCTTTGGTTAACCTTTGCAACATTTACATGTGCTATATATACTGAACAGCAGCTTTTTGGTGTCAAGGACCCCCAAACCGATACACATCAGGCCTGTATTTGATAAGATGTAGTCTCTGATACCCGTCTGATAAGATTTGGTTATTTCTAACTGTCGATACTGTAGACTGGCAGATTAACACTAAGAATAGTCGTTAGTTAAATAATAATAGTTGAATACTTCCTATTTTTCTGTAGACCCTCCTCCAGGACAAAGTTAAAAGGTCTGGTGTGGTACTGAAGTAACAACACAGCTGAGATGTTTGTGAAGTCCGATGTGCAGTAGGCGTACCTGTGCTGAAGGTGAAGAGCTGGCCCAGCACACACAGAAGGTGGAGCGACATCAGGCATTTAGAGAAGGAAGCTCCAGGAAGCAAAACCTCCAGCAGGCTCACACACACCCAGCGCAGAAACTCCTGCATCACAACAAGTTTATTTTTATAAAAACAAAAAGACTCCGCTGGTATTGTTGTGTTCAATGTGTGTGGTTCTGTATACCTTGTACAGATGTAGTGTCTGCTGGTCTCGGTCTCTCTGCTCCTTGTCTCTCTCCTGGATCAGCCTCTTCTGCAGCAGCAGAGTGCTGTCCTTCATTCTACAAAGCAACTGTACAGCAGAGGATGTTAGGCTCCATTAAGTTGATTTGATCATTAACATTAACATCACCATGTGTTTTTGAGGTTTTCTGAACTAGATTATTTTCATGACTGGAAAACTTAATTATCTCTAAAGTAAAACGCCATCATACACATGCCCACATGTCAATAAGTGGTGATTTCTTTCAACTTCAAGCACTTTGTGAACTTGTGCCTGTAGGGGGAGCTAGAGTTCCAGCAGTCCTAGTGTTAAAGATAAATCCTGCTTAACATTGAAAATAACACACACCAGAGACAATGTGAGGTGTACTGACCTTCTTCATCAGGCTGACCGTCTGCTGTCTAACACCTGGTGACTGACTGTTAAGATTCGGTGGCAGGAAGTGGCGGAGCAGGTCCATTTCCTGTGAGGTCACAACTTCAGTGCTGCGGTGGCTCTCGCACACTAAGCCCAAAGCGTCCATCCTCACCTGGGCGGTTGGATTTGAGGACACATAAATTAAAGACATATGCTGCACAAAATGTATAAAAAGATTTTTTAAAAAACACATAAAACTGGACACAGACACACTCACCTGATCATGTTTGTGCACCAGTGCTTGCTGCAGTAGGGAGAGGGGCACCAGTCCCCCCCACAGACCCTCCTCTGAAGATGGAACAACACCCTGGGCTCTGGCTGCTCGCAGGCACGTCATGAGAGCTCCCACTGCACCCCTGCTGCCCGAGGAACCTAACGGGGACAGAAGAACTGAGACTGGTTCTACATTTACATTCACCTGCCAGGACTGTGTTACAGAATGCTCCCATTGTTAAAAAGACAGTGGGGACAAGATCTTTAACTGGTGGAGAGACGTTCATGTGCAGCTGACATCCAGAAGGACAGAGAACACTAGAACTGCAGATATTCAGGGCGTGAAGGGCTGTTCTTATACATATTCTGTTCAATGAATAGTTTATATAAAGTGATTACATGGATTTATTTATTTTATTACATTTATTTGTTGAGTATCACAAAGATTATTTTTCTCAGTTTATTTAGAAACTTTGTGCAAATTACTATATAAAATATGAATGTCTTTAAATATTAAAAGACTTTACTTGGGCGGGTCACACAGGTACTTTAACATCCTGCGACCCGTTCAAGCAGAGAGAGAGAGAGAAAGAAAGAAAGAAAGAAAGAGAGAAAAGCAGCATCTGGTACTCGGAGACGGTGGACCCGGTAAATCATTCAATAGAGCAAAATCTGAAACAATGGACGCTCTTCTATCGTCATATCGAACCACTGATGCAGACGTTACCTGCGCTGCATGGCGGCGTGTCCTGCAAGGCCTCCACCATGTGTGCCAGACTGGACGGGCTGCAGCGTAGCAGCTTGGGCAGGAAATAGTCCAGGATGTATGTGGTCTGGTCCAGTCTGGCACGGCACAGCACCTGTAACAGCGGGGTTACCCAAGTCCGGTGCCAGGGCTCCATCCAGTCCTCTGTGGCCTCGCCGGCCAGCTGTGCCCTGTGGCTGACAAACAGCCTCTCCAGGAGGTCGCTGGCGTAAGGAGCCAGGGTCTGGTCCCCCATCAGGCCCAGTAGACATGAAGGCAGCTGGGGCTGGATGTCAAGCAGGTACCTGGCCCCGTAGAGCTCCACGAGGCAGCCCAACGAGCCGTACTTCCCCCTCATGTGCCACTCCAGTCCCAGCAGACTCTGGGTGAGCTCTGTGACGTAAGAGTCCTGGGTTGGGTCAGAAGTGGAGGGCTCGGTGTGCTGATGGAGGAGGAGGAGGTTGCGGAACAGAGAGCGGGTTTGGTGGCGGACCCCATCCAGTGGGTGCTCCCAGTGGGAGTAGATGTGCTCTAGCAGGTGTTGCTGTAGCTCTGAACCTCCGCTGAGGGACTGCTGGAGGCGAGGGGGGCAGGGCTGGCTCTCGCCCTGCAGGCAGTCCAGGGCCGCGCTGCTCCACAGGGTCAGAACCCGAGCCACCACCATGGCTGTGCTGGACTCCTTTATGCTGAAGAAAACAGACTGCTGGTTCACACTAATCTTCAGATGGTTTTTAATGATGGAGGGTTACAGCGTGGAGTCGTCAGTTAGCGGACGTACCTGACATCGAGATCCAGCAGTGTGTCCGGGACCAGCAGCAGCAGCTGTTCCCACTGGGGCCCAGGAAGAGCGCCCTTCCAGCTCAACATGGCCAGAGCGCCATGACACAGGTACAGAGAGACACCCGGCGGGCGACCACTGGTGCACAGACCCTCACACCTCTGCTTTAGCCACTGAGGGGCCGAGTCCAAACCCTGGGCTGAGCTACGCAGCAGACTGCACACCTGACACACACACACGAGATGGACCAAAAGAATAACTGCAGGTTCCACATGGAAACTGTTTTATTATTATATTATTAAAGTAGTTATATTATTGTACTACTGTTATACTTGCTGTGCTACATGTTAAATTCAGATTGTATTTATTTATTTATCATCACTTTAGAAAACAATCTCATTCAGAACAGCAGTAAATATTCTCAGATATTATGTGCACAATGCTGAATTCTTCATTTTTAACTCACCACAGAAGCAACTTCGTCTCCACAGCCGATGACGGACCTGATCAATAACACCACAGCCATGCCGGCCGTACTCTGGACGGACTGGATGAACTCCTCTAGAGACAGGAGGACGAATGGAGCACGAACACATGTTTGTTTATGGTTTCTTATTTCTCATTTAAAATTAAAGAGCAATCAGGAGTTTGTGAAGTTTATTTAAAATGTTAAACTTTGATACTACTAGTATAAAAACAGCAAAAAGTAAAAATACAGTCCTAAACATATAAGATAAGATAATAGCTAATGAAACAGATAATAAACAACCTTCACACACTGCTGATAAAGAAAAAGTCATACATATCAACACAGATTATTACTCTTAAAACAATAACAATAATAAGATTTTATATTACTATTATTTACTATACTCTGACTATAAAGAGGAGAACCAAAACAGCATGAAAACAGGCGGAACAATAAAAAGTAGAGGCGAGGTCTCCATGTGTACCTCCATCAGCTGGCTCTCTGTATGTGCTGTTCCTACGTGTTCTTACCGTCAGTGAGGATGTGTATGTAGGAGCCCAGGAGGCTGCTCAGTGTGTCCTCCAGCTCGCACTCACTCTGCTCAGCCTCCAGGGCGGCGCTGATGGCCTCCTGAGACCTCTGGATCACCAGCATGGAGGTCTTCACCGCGGCCAGACAGGACTGCATCAGCTGGGCCTGGGCAATGTGGCGCCCTGCTAGACCGCTAGAAAAGAGAAATTAAAAGAGAAATGAAAGGGAATGTTGCTGCGTGAGGCCCAGTGTGTAATATGTTATAAAAAGGCAGAGAGATACTGAATATGCCTCTTTACCTGTTCTGGTGAAGGTATTCACTCAACCCCTTGTGAAAGAACTGCAACACTACACAGAGGAGAAGAGAGGCAGACACGTTTTCACTATTATATGATCAGGGTTATATTTACATATTCCAATTAAAACACGTGGGACATTTATCGCAGTTTGTCTGTCAGCTCTGTACGCTGTCAACAGACCAACCAGCAGTTTGAGAGAGATACAAAAGAAAAACCCATATTTCTAGTCACAAGAAGAAACACACTGACTCCTAAAGTAGAGCTCAGGACAGATATTGATTATCGTCCAATAATGGGAAAATGTATATTGTTATGAATCTCGTCATACAACAGTGTAACTTAACAGGTTAATGTGAGTATGCATAGCTGCATGTAAACAGGAATATTAGTGGAACAAACATTTTCATTAGCCATGTAAACAGCTTAATGGGAATATTGTCTTTTTCAGAATAAGAGTAAATAACTGAACATTTAGTGCCTGTAAGCTTCGTCACTGAGAGGTTTTACTCATCAGACATTCCTCACTGTAACTTTCTTTAACTGTTAAAGAGTAAGTTGGACACTAACCTTCAGGCAGCAGTTTGTGGACACATCTCTCACCTGCAGATGGAGAATGTTGGAAGGGTAGTTATTTATCTGAACAGGAAGTGAGATTTATCCGTCTGTGGGTGAGAGCAAACACTCACCGAGAGCGAATCCATCCAGACAGGCAGCGACAGAGTCGACCACGTGTGGATACCGGTCTGGAGCCGGGTCGGACAGACAGTCAGACACGCAGGCAGACAGACGGTTCACAGCGCGCTCTTGTAGCCAGACGGGTACTGAAGCTAAGGCACTGAGAGAGCACAGACACATTCACAAAACATCCAGAGGATAAAAGCAGCTCCTGACTAACTGCTGGAGTTAGTTTGGTAGTTTGGGTTTTCCTTTCTGTCCTCATACCTGGCAATGGCTCTTCGTAGGGGGTTCTTGGCCTGCAGGGAGGTGTAGACCAGAGACAGGGTGTGCAGACAGGCGTCTAGAAGAGCTCCATCAGGCTGCTCCTCACTCAGCGCCTCCAGCTGGGACCCTGCCTGGAGACAGGAGGGACACACAGTGATAGAATCTGTATGGAAGCACTCCCTACACATAAAGAATGACATAAAGCAACTAATGGGAAGTAACTAAGTACAAATACTTTGTTACTGCACTAAAGGACTCTTTTAAGGTAGCTTTACTACACTACAGTATTTAGTAACCTTTTACTTTATAACAGGCTCATTACTCGTTAGTTTTAATATATCTGAGGGGAATTATTGATTGTCAGTAGAAATGTCCTTCAGAGAAACCAAAAGAGTACTTTTATACTTTTATACTTTGAGGATACAGCAGAGCCAGTACTTTCTCACTTTTACTTGATTAAAGAAGTTAAATCAGTACTTTTACTCAAATATCTGTACTTCTACTAGAGTAAAGAACATCTGTACTTTTGCCTCTTCTGGTCGTTTGGTCCATAAAATATCAGAAATTGTTTTCCAGGCTGCTCGTCCGTTCTGACCACAGTCGATCTGTCCGCTTTACGAACTGTTTTTCTCTAACATTAATTTGACCACAGCTCAGACTAACATACAATTTAAATGTTCCAGAACAACACAGATTATTTCCAGGATATTTGGTCATTTGAATCAATTTCCAGCCTGGAAAAGTACTCTCTAAATCTCCAGGTTTTCCAGGACGTGTAGATGTTTCCTAAAGCTGACGGTGACGTCCTCAAAGATATTCAGATATTCATTCTGATGTTATTTCTTAAAACAATGAAGCTATTATTAAAAAAAGAAGTGATTCATTGATTAGTTTACACAGAACTGATACATTAACTCATTGTTGCGGCTCATCGCTCCAATAAAACAACCTTTTACCTTTTTAACCAGCTGGATCTGCTGCACGGGCTCCGTCAGCTCCAAACAGGACTGCAGGGTCTGAGCCAGCTGCCTGACTCCATCCTCTCCTCCGCGCACAGAGAGGGACGCTGGCAAAGATCACACACAGCTATTAATCACTTAGTCACCGTAATGCGTTTGCTCGTCAGCACTTTGGCCACGTTACCTATCAGCTGGTGCAGCTTGTCCTCATCCAGAACCACGGCCTCCACTCTGGCCGTCTTCTTCTTCACCACCATGACTCTGCCTGAGTGAGTGAGGAGCACCAGCGGTTACATTCAGTTCATCAGTGTAAAGCTTTATTCCCACATTATAAATGGCCTCTCAGACAAAGTATCACATTACAGCCACACAGGGTTGTGTTTGGGCAACAATCTGCTTTTTTAAGGAAAACTAAAGAACTCTCCACCATCTGGATCAAATCCGAGTTTAACAAGGTTTTTATGGAAGCAGAACAATGAATCTGTGTCTGTGTTTATCCTATAACATCCAACATCAGAGCCAGTTTGTCTCACAGCTGGAGGTTTGAACACAACAATCAATACAGCGCGTTAGAGAATGCAATGTCACTAAATCAAATATCACAATATGATATTCTAAGTGTGACATTTAAACAAAAAGTGAGCTATTAGAAATATTAAGTAAATATATGCAGAAATGATCAGAAACACTTTGAACAATTACTATATTAAACACCTTTTCTTAAATGAATGCTTTTAAAAATCTAACTTGTGTCTGTACAGTGCTGCTAGGAAGTTTCCTTTATTCAATGAGAAGCAGGATTTTCTATATGAAATAACTTTCTCAGCTGCAGCTGTAACAACACGAGCAGGTAAACACAATAAAATCATCGTTGGCTAAATGAAATCAATGAAATGAAAGGAGAGATCTTTAGGGAACAAAATGGGTTGTAGAGAAAGTTCCCTAAAGTATGAGAAAAACTCATTTGTGAGATTTAATCATCAAAATTCATTTTCCACCAACGTCCTGCAGTGATTGTGTTCCCTATGTAAAGTCCAGCAGCTGTCCTCTAACTGTTACTGTGAGTGCATTAATGTCACATGAACTATCCAGAAACAGTGACTCAGTTGACTCACTGACAGAAAAGGAGCTTGCTGATGTTAGCTGCTATTAGCTCCTGAGCTGCCTCACTGACTCTATTTCCGTCACTCAAACACACAGACACAGAAAACACCGAAGCAATAAAAGAATAAAACAACGCTCCCACAAAGAGCCGAGCACTTCAGTTACAGCTTCAAGTGAAACAGAAGAATCCTTCACCTCAGTTCAGCATGTGCTTCACTCTCAGCTCCTCAGCTGCAGCTGCAACCGGATGTCAAGCTGCAGCACACAGCGTTCACTTCCGGGACGCAGTTTTCACAATAAAATCACACAGATTACACGAATAACTAAATAAAAGCAGGGATGTTGGGAAGCTACGGAAGCTATTGCATTCACTTGAAATTTTTTTTTTTGCTTGTTTTTCAGAGTCATTTTTGTTTTTGGGTTTGTTTTTCAGACATTTTTTTTTCTGATTTTCTGAATAATTTTTGGACCATCTTTTTATGTGAGTTATTTTATGAGTTTAGAGAGCATTTGTATGATGGAGTATTAGTGCCATACTAAGAGAATATATTGTTGGGG
>JAGRRF010011991.1:705972-720916 GCA_019097615.1 Morone chrysops | reverse complement strand
TTCTGTTGTGAATTGGCGCTATATAAATAAAATTGAATTGAATTGAATTGAATTGAATTGAGATGTAGTGTGTGATTTGAGATCGTTAGATATTATAATTGTTCTTATAAGTGGCAGCAAATTAATGTAAATGAAGAAGCAAGAATATGTGCTTATATTTTTCATCACAGTTTTTATAAATTAAGGAGCTTAGTTGTCTTTTGTGAAGCCTTTATGGTATAAACAGAACCAAAAACAGCTAAAGTTAATAACTAAGGGATCTGATCATTACTTAAAATGAATATATAAAAAGGAGAAAACAATGTAACTCTACGAATGTGTTTTAAATAGTTTGGTTTTTATTTACAAATTAAAGCTACCACACCAAACGCCTTCATCTCAGAATAAAGTGCTTCATCTTAGAATCAATTAAGAATGAATCAATTATTTGTATTGTTTCACAGCAGTACTGTAATATGAGTCCCCACTCACAGGAGGGGGAAAGCAACAAATGAATGGTGGCCATTCCTTTGTGTGTACAAGCTTGTATCCGTGTAATGTGTGGGACAGCGATGTGATTAATGCCGCCATCCCTCCGTGTTGACCCTCAGACTCACGGCTGAATGAGCAGCGACGCACCGTACCACACCGGACGCTCAGCGCTAACACTCTTGTCGCTGTCATCTCTGGCAGCAGCCATATCTGTCACACACCTCCTCCACAGGTGGGAGGTCACACCGCAGTCTGCGTGAACAACTGTCACCTCCTCAATGCACAGCCATTTGTTTTTGTCACCTTTTATCTGTGTGTTCTTGTTTTCCCCAGACAAGCAGCAGAAAACCCACACACACACTCATTAGCCAAACTCCAACAGCTGCAGCTTCAGCTCTGTCCGAATGTGTGGAAGCTGGTTTTTGGGTTTGGGGAATATTGTTCTTAGTCTTAATATTCTTAATATTTGTTCTTTTGTAATAAAATATCTTTGTGCTAATGATGTAGGAAAGAAAAGAGTAGTGCTGAATGGATCGGCTGGCGGATGTTTGCATTGTAATCTCTTTACAGCAGTAAGTGGCTTTTTTTGGCATTCATTGTTAACAAGGGGTACAATGTGACTGGGGATGGAATCTTAAAGGGTTAAAGAAGCATTGTTCATTTTATTTATCTGACCTTTATTTAACCAGATCATTCAATTGAGAACCAATTCTCCTTTACAGTGATGAGCTGGCATTGATAGTAAAACACATACAGCTAATGCTAAAAACAGTACAGTTAATCAGTTTAAACAGCACAGTATATAGAGTATGTACACAGCAGAGATCACAGTGCTGTGAGAGTACAATGATAATGGAGTGAGGGTGTGCAGACTGAAAAGAGTGACAGCTGAAGGAGGTACGCACTTCAGGGGTGTCCAAAGTAAAGATGTTGAACATAAACTTTGGTTACTGTTGGAAATGCTGAGTAGAGAACGAGAGATGGAGGTTTTATGAACTGGTAGCAGTGGATCTGACGCCTGCTGTGGAGTGATGGCCAGTTGACTCTACAGTGCGGGTTACAGTGATGAGCACTGTACAGGGAAGCTACCATTAGCAGCTGAAGCTTTCTAAACCTCTGGAAAAAGACTTCATGTCACATTGTCATAAAATAAACAGTCACAGGTTCGAGAAGCAACCGCTGCCAACAGGAAGTTGTTTAGAATATTTAAATTATTTTCTTTTTCATGCAGGTGTGTATTGAATATAGCATACACACACACACACACACACACACACACCAGCATATGAAGGAAGTGCTGTTGCTCCTGTGGTGCATTGTGGGCTCTCACAGTTCTTCACTTTGTTTGAATGTGTTTGGAAGAGCAGATGTGAGGCACTAATGTATGTGGGTAATTAAAGTATTAAATATATAAAGATAGTTTGAACTTTATTGGTGGAACAGGGAGGATAAAGCAGCCAGTTTCCACCCTGCTGAAGATAAAATAATATTCAATGTGCTGCCTTCCTGGATCCTCCACAGATATTTCCCTTACAGCTGTGGAACAGGTCCATATGTTAATCTTTATTCCACTGTCGTCCACTGAGGTCGACCTCTCTCTCTCTCTACTTCTCCATCCAGGGCTCTGCCTCTCCCCACAGATTGTGTCATCAGCGCCACAGACTGCACTGAGTTATGATGTGGCGTTGACCCTTGAACCCTGCCATGTGAAAGGTCACGGCGAGGGGATAAATAATCCCTCCTGGGGAGGACGATGTTTCCACTGGGCTGACACGACAGCAGCTCTCAGGAGAAGATGGCTGCAGCAAGAAGGATGATCAGTATACACTGTGTCTTTATTGATTATTGATCAGTATACACTGTATCTTTATTGATTATTCTTTACGTCATGTCATCTTTATGGATGATATTCATATACTTTATCCTATAATCTTTAACATTTTGTCTCCACTACAGAAACACTAGCTAACTGCTAAAGTCTGATAAGGTTGTGTGACACTGACTGCTGATTAGTGATCTTTTAATGATTTAGTGATTAATGCTTTAAAAATGTGTGTATTGATTACTGAGGGAAAAGATCTACAGGGGTTTGGCGTTGAATACATTAATTTGTGTTAATAAAACAGAAATACACATAATATGAATTCAATCTTAATGTGGGGGCTCTTGGGGAGCAACCATTTATATGTGATTGTGATTGAACTGACTTTGTGCAGAGTGTGACTTTCATTGTTTTATTAAATCATTTGTAGATGAAACTAATTATTCTGCACTGATCATCAAAAATAAATGTTTCATATATTATAAATAAAAGCTTAAAAGTTTTGTTTTATTCATAAATTAAAATCAGAAACTGTTTCAGTGTTGGTGCTGTTGGGTTCTTCCTCCTCTTCCTCTGATGTACAGTTTTATGGGCATTTTTAGGACACAACTGACAGCTCCCAACACATCACTTTTCTCTTCCTCCTGTGAAAACACACAGCTTGTAAACAACCCAACATCCTCCAATCATTTCTCTACAGCCGTCACTCCTTTGTGAGCGTTCGGCCGCAGTCTTATTTCCCCAAAGAGGGACGAGGAACGCAGGAAGAGCTCCTAAAAGGCTGACTTATCGCTCCTCAACTGCTTCGTTAAACAGCCCACTAATGAAAGCACGGAGAGGCATATTCAAGAGTAATGGAGAACACTGTTATTGATCTGGTGACATTTGCCCTCTCACCTCGCTGTTTAATATTGATCATCTTTAATGTTTGAAGAAGTGTTCTTATAGTGTTGCCAATATGACGTAAATTCACATAAAAGTAGATGCAGTAATTAGCCCTCAATGAGAAACTGTATAATCTACTGTACCTTTAAATACTGAAAGAAAGGTTACATTTACTCATCTTCCTCTCAGTCTGTATGAACATCTCGATCTATTCACAAGAGACTGAACATTAGGTGTATCAATTAGGTTTCAACCACATTTGAATATCTCTAAAACATCTGCCTCCTCAGCTGTTTACTTTGGACCCTTTTCTGGATTTCTCTAAAAACTGAAGCATCCTTCCCCCAAGATCGGGCTCGCAGCCCCTCCGGGACGTCCTTTGTCTGCCAATAGCGTGGGAGAAGCAGTGATTTTTAAGGTGGAACTGCTTTATTCAGTGTGTTTAAGGTGGAACTGCTTTATTTAGTGTGTTTAGTGGTTTTAATCAGCAGGTCTGTTTGTTTTGGAGAGGAGGAGACCTCTGTGGGTCATTGGACTCCCAGTAGAAACCTCCTGAACCATGAACACTGAAGGAATCCTAACTGGGAGAAGCTGACTGCAATGACGCCAATGGTGGTGAAGACAACAACTCCCATGATCCCACGCTGCTTCACCACCTCATCAACAACTCCCTCTTTTCACTCCACTTCCTCTTTTGTTATTGTTTTCAGAAATGTATGAAATGCTGAGATATAGGCCGACTGTATGTTTAAGTTTTCAGTCAGTTGATATATATACCATCATATATACTGTATGTATCCTCAGTAGCATTACTGTTTTGGCAGCAGAGACTGCAGCTTGCCAGTGTCTGATACAAACCCCTGAGCTGAGACGCCGCCCTGCATCATCACTCTGAGCTCCCTCTGAAGACACGATGGGGGGACGGCAGCACGCCATGTCTCAGACTGCATAACGCACAGCGCTGCCTCTACTCTGCATCCCATCATTCAATACTGAGGATACTGCTAATCATGTTTTTAATTTGGAAAATACATCCTCTGACAACGGATACACACCATTTCTCTGCCAAAACTGTTTGTGCCTGAAGCAGAGGGCCTGCTGGGAAAATGAGTTTTCACAATGTGGAAAACACTGAAAAGCACATCATAGCATGGGACGAGGGTTTAGGTCTGTTACCATCGTGACAGGGTCATGTTAGCCAGCAGTTATTTGCGGCTCAGCAGACAATTATGTAAGAACGAGCAGGGTCAATGAGGCAGAAAGGAGTGTGTGTGTGAGAGAGGGGCTAATGTGCACAGGGTATATAACTACATCTTGCTTCACCGCCCATTGCTCACTTTTGACTGCTCATTCCGAGCAAAGAGAGAGAGGAAAAGAGCTTTTTAAATGACATCAAACTGCCCACTTCTCCAGATCTCCGTAACAAAAGCCAAACCAGGCCCTTAGCCTCGGGGCCGGCAGCAGGAGGGCCAAACTAACTCGTGACTTCTACATCTGGCCTGTTAAATGAAGGAGCGACTGATGTAAATTAGCTAGCTAGTTAGCTTGCGTTTGAAGATTAGCTAGTTTAGCTACATTCTCCCCAAAAGAATATGATCCAGTTTCACATAGTTGGTGGTTTGTGACTTAAAGCTGGTTCTGACCCGGAGACCAAGGTTACATTATATGAGAACAGACGTACTGAGGAACCATACGCGCTGTTACAGTCAGTGGAACTCCAACCTGATAGTGAAAATGTTATTTTACAGGTTACATGATGTTGCTTCAAACTTTTGAAGGCCAGCAGTCTTCCTCTTTTGTCTGTAACGCAGTGCTGCAGCTTTCCTGTCCCAGTTTGAACAGAGCCACTCTCTCTCGGTCCTCTCAACCCGCCTTTAACTGAGTTGCTGGAATATCTTCTACTGACACTGACACTGCTGCACTGCAGAGTAAAGCCACAGGTCCTCAGTGTGTATGTGGGAGCGTTTGTATATCCTGTAGAGCTTATAGTGACACACCTTAACAAGCAAGTCACCCCCTCTACTGTGTGTGTGTGAGAGAGGCAGAGAGACTGATGGGTAAAAAGGAGAGCAGATTTGGTAGATTGTGTGTGTCTGTGTGTGTATGTGAGCACTGAGTGAGTGGCTCATATTCAAATTTGTTTGATCCTTTGCCATCCCAGCTAATAAATAATAGGGGACCATTTCCTCTGGCAGCCAGCCAGCCATCTGTTCAGTGCACACACACGTACAGAGAATACACACATACTGCTGCTGTAATTGAATCAAATAAATAAAGCCTGATCTGCTTACCATACACACACAGCAAGTGGTGTTATTGATGGGGCAGCAGTGTGTGCACTATAAGCAAAATGTGCAGAGCAGAGCGATCATAATAAAGTGAAGTCTGGTAAATGGCAGCGGTCAGGTCCCTGAAGGGACAGAGCTGTTGATAATAAATATTTCGTAATCTGCAACATTTGGCTGAAAGAACAAAGGCTGATATTCTGTGCAAATCCTCCAATATTCAGGAGGTAAAAGTATTTTACCAGCAAACCGTTGGTAGAGTTTATTTGTATTATCAAGTTTAATGCCACCCAGATTACATTAACTCATTTTAAAATCAATATTGAATTAAAAGCTGCAAGAAGCGATGATCGGGCCCTCGCACTCCACGCGTGTTGGGGGTTGTGCTGCTGCTGTGTCGTGCGCCAGTGTATCCTGTGTGGACCACGACAGGAAAATGTCATGAAAATCGCAAAGGAGTGAAAAATAGCTTATGACAATCTTAAGGGATAATCGTCAAAATTCAACACCACAGCAAAAGCATGCCGTTGCACAGCTTTTAGTCATGAATGTCTTTAGATTGAACTGAACAAATTTAACGTCGATCCAATAAATACCCTAGGAGGAGACCATGACCATTAAATCCAAAATAGGCGAACCTGGTGGGTTGGGGGTTAGGGTCCAAGAGGATTTTTTTCCTTGTCTGGTCATGATACACGTGCGTACCAATTTTCATACATGTCTGTCGTACCTGTCTTGGGGGCTTATGTGGGGGGTTAGCGTGGCTAAGCCATTCTGTGATGCGCATTTATGGAACCAATAGAATACATACATTTCTCCTAACATTGATTTTTGTGCCAAGTTTCATGAGTTTTCGAGCATGTTAAAGCTTCCAAAAATGTGATTCTTCTGGCAGAAAAATAATAATTCCTTTTTGATGTCCTTTGCTGTCCGAAAGATCTCAACATCATCATTCTTTTTCTTTTTTAGGTTTCATTTGTCTGTCCATTTTGAATTTGTCTGATACGATACGTATCAGGTTCTAAAACATCGTACCTGGTCCTCATGATGGCAGATTGGCAGAGATAATCTATAGTCTATCCAATCTATATAATCTGAGGTTTGTGGGTGTCTGTAAAATAACTAACATTAGAGCAAAGATAAATTAATATTAACCTAATAGTGGTTAAGAGTTGTAAATCTAAAACAGAGCAAGCAGTCAGTGCAGAATTTAAGAAGTAGTAGTAGTCTTAACATCGTCACTGGAGGGAAACACCTTTAGAAAAAAGAGTAGAGTGATTACTAATAATATCATCAGTTGTTTTTTCTTGGTCCAGTGCTGCCATTGTGCAGACCCTAGAGACATTTGTAATGTATTCCTCTGGGATAAAATGTGTAACCCTGAGTGACAAACCACTAAATACAGCATGATACAGAAATGCAAGGTAAAAAATAATGTAATATGTGTTTTGATCCAGTGTAAATAACATATTTCAGGTGTTAAATTAATGTTAATTCTAAATAATCGGGCTTTAACCTTCTACATATAGTCATTAGTTATCAGCATATACTGTATGTCTATTCAATAATGGAACAGATACAATAAACACTTTCTGCAAAGGAGTCGTTTTTACATAAAGACACTTTTATTAGCTTATACATACATCTCTGGTTATAATAATTAGTTATATAATACCAAGAAGTCAAAAATAATAACTGTAGTTATATATTTATAAAACTAAGCAGATATACTACTCTTGACTTTTAAAAACATAAATGTCTTTGATAATATATTATAGTACTTGTCTTGTTTCATCGGTCACCAAATCTAAAAAAAAAAAAAACAACTCACAGGGTGAAGAGGTTACACAGTATGAGTTTAGGATTAATGTATGTGTATATTATTGAGAGCCACTGTGTGTGCACCAAGTCAAATGTCACATTTTCTGCACCCCCAAGCATCCAGTATCATTAGGACAACACATCTCGTTCAGTTCATCTGCTGGTGAAAATCCTGCACAGACAATGCTAATGCTAATCCTTCTGAAACTTCCTGTCATGAAACGTACAGCTGGCGACACAATCTTGGAGTTCCGTTTTTGCAGAGTCAGCAAGTCATTTCCTGATGAATCATGAACTCAGATTTGGTGCATCTGTGCTTTCAGTTAAATTTAAACATTCTTTTGTGTTTGAAAGAGTCTGGAAGGTGAGTGTACGTGGGAGCATTGATTCATTAAATAACTCCATTAATTCAGTTAGAAACTTAAAAGATGCTTCTACACTTCAGAAGATTTCTGCAATCTTTCTGCATTGTGCAACATGATATAACCTTTCTATCTTTAACAACAGCTTTTTAACAGCTTCAGAATCATTCTGACGCTACACTGAGCAGTAACAGGGTGAGTGGTTCCTCTGTACGTCTATTCTTGCACTATGTAACTATAGTCATGAGCAGGCGTAAAGTCAAAAGTCAAAATCTGGAGGACCCCGCTACTTAATTCTCAAATAACTGCCCAACTGTGAATTTTTGTGACATGGCGGTACAGCTCAATTCATTGTCCTATCTCATTGTCTGTGAAATTGCCTTTTCCTTTTCTTTGATCTTCCGTAACAGTGATGGAAATTACAAATGATTAGCTACAAATTTGCAAGACGGCAGGATATTGTTAGCATTGTGTCCTAGCAACGCTGCATCAAGTTTAGCTGGATGTCCCCAGTACAGCCCATCTGGTTTCTATAACCTCACACTTCTTCACCATGCAATGACAAAACATTGCACAAGGCGTGTTGTCCGTGTACAGATACCCAGGCGTGTGGAAAAGAACACGCACACACACACACACACAGCACCACATATATGACTGAATGCTGACACAAGGTTTAGAATACTATAACACTGTCGATATAGGAACGGACCTTGACACAAAGGCTGAACGAGGAGCAGGAAGTTAGCAAACCTTTTCTTAGGGGAACCTAAACTAGAACAAATAAATAAATTAAAGTTCTCTCTGTAACCCTTCCGACCACAGCACCCTGGGTAAACGCCGTTGAACATTTCACACAGAAGCTACGCATACTTCCAAATATGGCAACTGGAGCTTGTTTGTTTTTGCGTTAGCTTATTTTGGTCAAACTGGAGATGAATGCTAGCTGTGCTGGTAACTGCTGTGTTCATCTGAATTAACTGTGTGGTTGTAAAAAAATAAAATAAATTGCTTGTTCAACAAAGTTCGTTAAAGTATAATTTCTCTTTATTACAACCTGGCTGTTAGTGTTGTAGTTTTGAGCATAATTACTATCAGTAATAGTAACATTGTACTCATCAGGTTTGGGGCTACAACTAATGATTACCGGTATGTTCATTATTTTTGTGTTTGTTCTGCCGATTATTTTCCGTCAATCAACTGATTAATCATTTGTTAAATGTCAAAAAATTGTGAAAAAATCCATCACAACTAGGCAGTTAATAGTTTACTATTTTCTATAACAAAGACAAGCAGCAATCACTTGAGGAGCTCGAACCTGAGAATGTTTATCTTTTACTGCTCTTGCTTAAAAATGAACTATTATTCAATTATCAAAATAGTTTGAATTTCAAAATTGAATAATTGTTTAAGCTCTAATCTAAAAGTTAAAGGTCCAGTGTGCAGGATTTAGTGGCATCGAGTGGCGTAGCTGCTGGTTGCATCTCCCTTGCTTCACAAGCACGAAAGCAAAACTACAGTGGCCACAATAAAAATGAACGCACCTATCTAGAGGCAAATTATCGGGATAATTAAATCAAGCCGATCAATTATTAATTGCCTCTATGTTCTATGAAATCCAAAGTATGTCTGTTTTATATTGAACTTTACTGGAAACATTAAATGAACATTTGAAGAGAACTGTTGTTTCGTCGGTGTTGACAATAGTAATGTCATATAGATTTGGTCAACCTTTGCTGTGCATAAACTACAGGTTATGAGCTTTTTTGTTTTTAAATACAAAAATGCGAAATTACTGGTTATCTTATCGATATTGGTCATGAGAAGCAGGTAATTATTGGTTATAGGCTAAATCCATATCGTGCATCCCTACTCAAAATTCTAAGATATTCAAATTGGTGAATAAAATAAATATTGTTGAAGCTCTAGATGAAAGTAAAAATATGTTCACACACATTTCGTTTGAAGTTTGGTGTGGTTCGTTTGGGAATATGTGAATGTCACTCTTGGTTGCCCAACCCTAATGACCTCCACATAAAGTGGTTTTAGATAATCTAGCTAATCAATGCTTGTCAATGACCTGTTTGACTATAATGTTGCTGTGTTAGCAGATACAGTACTTTAGCGAGTACAACGTTAGCACAAATGATAGAAAATGAAAGCTAAAGCTACAAAAATAAGACCCAAGTTGTAATAAAACAGCATTCTCTTTGAAATAACTCCTTTTGTGCTTTAAATCTAGATCCACGTTGACTGTGTAGAAGTAGTTACCGTCATCACATGTTGGTAGTAAGTTTTAAAATAATCACTGGCGTTGTGATTTTGAAGGACGGGGGTTAGCATTGAGAAGTTACTCTTCCATATACAGCTTCTTCCATCCTGAAGGTCTCTGTCTTTCCAAAGAGGTAGGACTATTTTGTTGGCAACACAAAGATTCTGTCTCATTTATTTTCCTCTCATCATATTGGCAACGCAGGGAACGAGTCTCTGCCCGACCCAACAGTGACATTCAGTCTTTTCTGGTGGTCCACAGGAAATGCATAGCAGCAGCAGCAGCAGCAGCAGCAGACAGGGCAGAGAGTGTTCAAGTGTTTCCAGTGTTTTGCCTCTTTGTTGCCTTGTTTCACTCATCTGCTTCCTCGCCCTTCACTGCTTGACTTTGAATTTCATAATAATTTTTCCGTCCGGTTACGCGTTGATCCACTCGTCTCTCCGTCCATTCATCCCTCTTTGTCTCTCTGGGGGAGGTGTGGTGTCACAGCAGCATCTGATCAAGAGGCATGTCATCGTCAGGAGGCATCAAAGCTGAAAGACAAGAAGGAAATGACTGCACATGGATGCATGCGTGTGTGTGTATCCTGCGCTCAGCAGAATGTGAGGATCTGTCCTCTCCAGGTAAAGATGGAGGCTGATTTATTCCCCCATTAGGAACTGCTTCATCATTAAATATTAACCCCGTGCCATCACTCACCCTGCGGCCAATGCATTAAAGCAGGGGTCGCACCAGGGTGACCTCATACACACTCACATACTCACACACACACACACACACACTGAGGCCACTTTTACCAAACATTGCTCCAGGGCTGCAGTGATCAGTGATCACAGGGGTCATGTCTTCAGTGAATTCTGGGAATTTAGGGCTTTTAAACAACCTGAGATTCTACAATTGAATATAAATTACACAGGGTCTTCATCATTAAATATTCAGATTAATCAAGTTGAGGCAGAGCAGCCGGAGGAGATCAGAGGGGAAAAAAAATATTCTCTCCATGAAATATGATCCAGTTGCGCCCAAATCACAGATAAAGTTCAAAAGTAATCAGTGAGGTCCAGAAGAACTCCACTCCGGCAGAAGCTGTTGCTTACTTCACCTTTAAGTAGCCAAGAATTAATTTCAGTAAGTGTAGCATTTTAGCTTTGTTATAGTTTGTGTGTTTGCTAGCATGTGTGTGAGTGTGTGCTCACCTGTCCCAAAGCTTTACACTCCTACAAGAGTTGGTGCAGCAACCAGCTGATATCAGAGCTGCAACAGAAATTAGAAGAAATAATTAATAATCAGTTAAACAGCGACAGCCATTGTCAAATTTGTGTGTGTGTGAGTATTTGAGTGTGACTTTCAAGCACTGGCTTCATCATCAGTTCACAGCTGTTCATTCCAAACACACACACAGTGAAAGGTGTATCTCCTCACTGACTGTACGACAAACTATTCTCTCTTTCTGTCAGTCCACTGACACGGATGGGCAGCCACTGGCAGTGCTTCCTCTTACCCATCATCCTCTCCTGTCCTTTCTTTTTGTGACAGTAACCATAGATATGTCAGCCTGATGCACGTCACATTTCATGGGAGAAGCAGCACTCAAAAAATGCACACATCTTTACAGAACCTTGTTCTATCACAGTGGCAAGACTGCGTTTACATCAATGATGCTTGGTTCTCAAAGGTAAGTAAGTTAATGTTGAGTTTGTAATATTAAAGCTTATATATATGAAAGTGAGAAACAGGAGCTAAGTAAAGCTTGCCAGATCCCCTTCTCATGGGTGCTTCCCAGCTGAACAGGAGACAATGGGTGTGGGCTAGGGCAGGGCCTTGCTGAGTTGAGTACCATTGGCTCAGATCTGAGTTGGTCCTAAAGCGCCACACAGTAGATGCCAACTGCTCCTACTACTTGGGATGGAGGTCAAATGCAGACACTGAATTCCTGGATACTATTGGTTAATTATTTCTTTATTCTCACAAATGCACAAAGCTCAGCCAAATGGCAGAGCTTGCCAAAAACAGATTTAACTCAATGGTTTCCCTCTACACAGAAGTCTGTAGTTAAAGGCGAAAGACTTGGCCATTATGACGAGAAACTCGAGAAACTACTCCCCTCTGGTGTCGTCCCAGCCAGTACAGTTGTGGTTTGTCTCCCATGGACTTATTGCCTGCCAACATGCCAGGCCACAACCATTCCCCAGGCCATTCCCACACTACCACAGAATAATTTCAGTCTGGTTGCAGAGAAAATGAAGGCTCAGCAGTAAAACAGGCTACCAATCATCAGAAATGCCCAGGCACCAGGAAAATGGTCAATGGTAAGGTCAATGTGTTTTTTGGACCCATCAGAGGGCATTATTCCCCCCTTCTGACTCCACGTCTGTGGATTTTCTAGTCGTTGTTTGTCATGTTTTCACCTTTGCTTTAAAAAAGGTTTTTAAGAGATCAAAATATCCAGTGAATTTGAAGTTCTTTGTACCTGTGTTTAAGTGGTAATTGTTGAGGGATGAATGATTTAGCAAATTAACTTTACTCACTCTGCCCCACACTGAAGCATTTTAGTGGCCATGTGTGCTAGATTATATGCTGCTTGACTTTTCCAACAAATGTTCACACTTGAATGACACAAAAAGTTTAAATGGGCTGATAAATGTTGACCAATCAGGAAAAACATCATCTCTGCCTGACAGATTGAACCAGCTGAACACTGACATAGGGAGCGATACTAAATTAAATTTCACTATAATTGTAACTGTATGATTAAGCTACAATCATATCTGCATTTAGCCTCAGTTAGTTAGTTAGTTAGACAAGATATCTGCAGTAAAAGTTCAAGTTGAATCTTGAGCAATGTGTCAGAATTACCAGGACCATCTAACTGACAACCAATCAAAAGTCGCGTAATATGAACCTGTGTGAATTATGGTGAGGTGGTGCAGTACCACAGATCAAACTATGGGGACGCTGTGTGGATACACAGATTATACACAATGTCGGGTTATTGTGGACTAGAAGGACTTTTGCTGAAACTTTGGATTGAGCTCTCTAGAAACACTTTTTATTAGCAGGAAACTGACTCTGACCTGCTAATACAAAATGTCCACCTAGTGTCGGTGTGTATTCGTATCAAATGTCCGCTTGAGACACAAAAACCAACACACACTGTTGCCGCACAACCAGCCTTTTGCACTGGGTTAACGCGGCGAACCTAGAAGCCTGCTGTACATGTTGTGCAACTAAAAGTAAGCATGTGGCAGAGCAGCTGTGGAGAGGAAGAGAAGCTGACCACCGACTGTGGTCATTTATCAACTCTCAAACACAGCTTAACCAGTGTGTGTGTGTGTGATTAATATTCTAATTAATCAGCAAACCCTGACAGCTCTTTGGATCTATATATCTATCTCTGTCTTTCTCAAACATTCACACTGCCCTCGTTCTCGTGTTGACCTGCTTACGCCTCTGGTTGTGTTTCAGTGGTCCAGTCTCACACACACACACACACACACACAGGCCTCTGGGCTGGTTCACAGCTGTGTGCTCTGCTTCGCTTCAATGCACCTCACTGAGTGTCAGAGAGAGTGACGGATGGAAGAAGGAAGGGATGGAGGAAGAGAAGAGTGTGTAAGGGAGAAAGGGAAGTGTGTCTGTGTGTGTTTTACAGACAGTTTCTTTTCATATTTGCACAAGCAGAGAAATATTCATGGGGTGGTCAGAAGGTGGAGTCATTGAAACTGTTGAGGAGGATCTACTGTCAGAAAGGGACTCTAATGTTTGTCGGTGTGTTTTTGTTACCTTTGAATGAGATGTTTTTATCTACAGACGCCGCAGTTTGATTTCTGTCGAGTCTGCCATGTTTCTACAGAAGCCCAGACAGGATAAAACCAAACAGTGGCTCTTGATAGGTGATGCTGTAATTTCTCCCTTTCGGTTGGAAGGGGAGGGTGAAAGGTTGCAATCTGCAATCCGACACAGTTTTTTAGTCAAGTCATTTAGCTTCAGTTTGAAAGTGGTCATTGCAGTCTCAGTTCTTCTGGCTGTTTGTTCCACATTTGAGCAGCACAGGAACTGAAAGCAGCTTCTCCACGCTTAGTTTTGTCTAAAATGTGTAATAATTTATGTGTTTCTAACGCGTTACTTTAAAAATACGTCTAAATTATTGTGTAATTCATTTGACACCAAAATGGGGTGGAGATCTGCCACGGCTCATATTGTTGAGGAAAGAAAGAACAGAAATTATGGATCTCTTTGAACTAGAGAACTGGCCTTCAAAGGAGACACACACACACACACACACACACTGGTGAATATGCTGCATCTATTTGAATACATAACACATAAAGCCGACACCTGGACACACTTATGTGTGGCTTCGACAAAGGGATTTGATTTTGTGTGTACCTGTTTGTGTGTACGTGTGTTTAGGTGTGTGTGTGTGTGTGTGTGTGTGTGATGGTCAGTGTGCTGGAATATTAACCCCATTATTATGCAAAATGTTCCAGTGTTGAAATAATAGGGAAAAAGGGCTTCAAAGATGAATTGCCAGGGAAGCAGCTGTTGGCCTAGTTAGCAAGGCCTGTCCTTAACACAGGACCTCTGATCACACACATACACACACACACACACGTTACACAAGGTCACGCACGCTCACACACACACACACACACACACACACACACACACACACACACACACACACACACAGCCTGTACTCAAACACACCAACACAAAGCTGCCAGCTTCAGCCGAACTTTACCAGAGACCTTTTCTAACCTGTGTGTGTGTGTGTGTGTGTGTGTGTGTGTGTGTGTAGGTGTGTGTGTGTGTGAGAGTGTCCCTGATTTCACTCTACTGTAGCATCCCATAATCCACCAGGCCCTCAGGTCAACACTTAATGACTTTCCCTGCCAAATATTCCAAGGCTCTGCCACCTTCCTGACCCACTTCCTCAATAAGAGGCTCACATTAACCGTCATATAGTGAACCTGCAGCAGGCGTCAAGTAAAAGCCATCATCATCATGAATGTGGGGCTGGAAC
>JAGRRF010011991.1:688878-699023 GCA_019097615.1 Morone chrysops | reverse complement strand
GGGGGGGGGGGGTTGCAGTAGGGGTTATTATTATAAGGAACATCTGACATGCAGTTGTTAATACTGATGCAACACTGTGTAAGCTGCATTTTACTGTTGTGGCTGGTCTGCTAGTTCAGTCCAGTGGTTCGCAACCTGAAGGGTCAGTCTAATGTCTGAGAGACTGAATGTATGATAATAACATCATGTTTCATTCACAAAGTAGTTTAAACCCTTCACAAAAAGGGCAGCCACTTACAGTACAATCAGCTGATAATGATCACTAATCAATACTCCCATTATTAAAGCATTAATCAAACCAATACATTCAGACAACCTTATCAGACTTTAGCAGTTAGCTGGTGTTTCTGTAGCGGAGACAAAGGTTATGGTTCAAACATTCATCCTCTGTGTTCACTTCAGATGTTGTGGCTGTTGGATAAAACCACCAAAACACATTCTGAATTTTAGACCCAACTTCTAACATCAGAAGAGGAGAGGAAATGACGGGAGGTGAACGGAGGATGGACGAACGCAGAGCCTCGCTGCCAGCTCCATCCCTCCCTCCTACAGCCGCCATCTCTGGAGGGCACAAATTACACTCCAGTTTGACACACACACACACACACACACACACACACACACACACCTCACAAATCACACTCATTTCAGTCTGGAGCAGACAAATTCAATTAGACCAGCACTGCGCTAAATGGGCTTATCTGAACACTGGTAGCTTGTTACATGGAGCCCTTAAGCCCTGTGTGTGTGAGTGTGTGTGTGTGTGTGTGTGTGTGTGTGTATGTGTGTGAGAGAGTGAGAGAGTGAGAGAGAGAGAGAGAGAGAGAGAGAGAGAGAGAGCGCTTTGAAGCATGAAACCATAAAACCTGAACTGGCATGAGGGCATGTTGTGTGCCGATTCCACACCCACAGCTAACAGACTTAGTGTTGTATGGTGGTGTTGTGGCAGAGCTGCTGTTGTGGTGCTGATGTAGTTACAGATGTTAAAGATGTTAAAGATGCAGGATTCATTTCCAGTAAGATGCTGCAAGGTCCTACAAATAGAGCCCCCCATCCCCACCCCAGCATCCACCTGTAGGCTCCTGCTGGGGGCTTTGAGGTATTTACTCATGAGGTCAGAGCCTAGACGCAAAAATCTACGTTGTGCTGCTGTAATAAACATTTCACACAAGAGTTGTGACGGTGTCAGCTCTCTGCTATCTTTACTTACAGGTTTGATGCTCTGCCTACAGTCAGTGTAATGCAACATGTATTGAGAATAAAGTTTACATTCATGAATTCATATTTACTTGAGTTTAAGGAAGTCTTAAATTACAGTTTTCACCAGTAATCTGTATAAATAAAGCACCATCTGACCAGGTTTAATGGACAGTGCATGCTTTAGTGATGCAAAAAATATATTAATAATGTCAAACAAAATCATTTCATAACTTGTTTTTCTTCTTTTCGTTGAGGATGCATGTGTAGTGGGTTAATACTGAGTACACATGCAAGCTCTCCACTCTCACTCACTAAATATCCTCACACTTCATTATAAATGTAATGAAAATGTCTGCTGATACTGAAAAGAGCACAGACACACTCGAGTGGCTCCTCTAGCTCCACCCACCAAGCACGAGAGGAGCAGTCAGAGAGAATCACAACCTATCCCATCTTCACCCGTCTAATGAGCAGCCGGGACTCTGGTTCTGTTCTGCTCCTCTGTGACAGCGGAGACTTGTAAATGAGACAACGAGAAACAAGACTAAGTTACTACCATGGACTGGAGCCTGCTTTGGGTTCAGGCTGTATGGACAGGGTCTAATGAGTTTTGCACACTAATTCTTCCCATCTGATTCTGCACATATCCACCCAGGGCTGCAACACCAGCTGGGCTCAAGAGAACAACTTCCCCACAAAGAGAAGCAAACAAATACAAGAGGAATAGCAGATATGTTCCACAAACCGGTGTCTTTAATCTATAATGTGTAACATTTCCTCATTAAACTAGAGTCTGTCCTACACTTGCTGACAGTCATTCTGACTCTGCGATGGCTCCCAATTGGCAGGAAAACACAGCAATCACAGCACTTCTTGAAAATGTTGACTACATGCATCAGACTGCTGTGTACAGCACAGAACTATGACCCCTCTATTAAAATACTCCACTCAAGCTCAGTCACACGCAGGCAGACAACCTGAGGGTCGCAACAGCATGTATTGATACTACCAGCACTACTATAAAAGGGGAAAATCACACAGGGCCTTTTCAATTATTTAGTGCACTAAGGCAGCAGTGCAGAGAGAAGTTAATGACCTCAATTTGTAAAACTGCTGGCCTTGGTGGAGGCAGCTTAATGAAGATTTACACTGGCTGTGTGAGGGGGCAGCAACGAGAGGTGGAGAGCTGCAAAGAATGGGTATTACATGCTGCTGGTGCGGTGCAGAGGCACAGGGCCGACAGATGTTAACAGGAAGAAAATGGAAATAGGATGAATGAGAGGTGGAGGGGACAAATGGAAAGCTACAGGCTGCACAGAGAATTACTGAGAGGGAACATGAGAAAGAACGTCAATGTTCAGTAAACTGAAGAACAACAGTGATTATTTTCATCAATATTTTCCTCCAGTGTCTTAATCTGTTCATTCCGTCAATCACAGGTTCCTAAAACCAAATCTTCTCAGTACTTGCTTTGTCTGACCAGCAGTCCAGAACATTTTAAGTTTCGTACAAAGTAAAACAGTAAAATTAGCACATTTGAGAAGCCAGACCCTGTTTGGTATTTCTGACAATTATTTTGGTCCACCAGTCTGGACATTTATACTCCTGGAAAAAATACTGTATTAGGTTACTGCTAACGAACATTTCCTACTGGTGCAGCTTCATATTAAAGGCTTTAAACTGGCTGAACACAAGTTTACTTTTGTAAGTCACAGGAAGGGCTTGTCACTTAGCTTGACCCTGCCCGCAATCTAAAACATTTTTATATTATTTTTATTATAAGTGGTGTAACAAAGCTTTAAAAATACACACAGCAGACCTATATCTCAGCATTTAGTTCACTTTTATGAAGAAAAGTAAATGTGAAGTAAATTGTCTAATAGAACAATGGTTAAACATCAGGGACTAGAAAACACTAAAACCTATTAAATCTGTACGATTGTTAAAAGTTAATAATACAGACTTGTGGAAGAATTGTATACAAAGTTCTCTAAACAGGAAATAATCTGAATCATTTGTTTTACACAAACTTCCTGCAGTTACTGAGTTCAATATTTGGGTTCATTGTACAGTCAACAGTCATTTTTAGCGGTGGATCAGTTTGAAATATGTCAGGGAGTAATGGAACAAGAAGGATAGCCACAGTGAGCTGTTAGAGGAAGAGCTGCCCACCTCCAGCCTCTCAGCCAGGGAACACTGTCGCTGTTCACAGACTCGAGTCCTTGCAGCATAAAATCAGATCACAGTGGCTCACAGAAAGATGGAAAAGGGCCAACTACTGCCTGACTAAACTTTGTTTTGCAGCCTTTAGTATTCTGCGACCTGTAATCAGGAAATAATCGTGATCTCAATATTGATCAGAATTACTGTGATTTTCATTTTGGCCATAATTGTGCAGCCCAACTATACAGACAGAAGCATGATTTCCATCTGAATAAAACCATTAAAAACTAAATTGTTCTCCATGTCAGTAGCAATCTGAGTCATTTGCTGATCTATGCATCTACTACTGCAAAGAGCTGTGGATTTACTGAACCTAAACTTCTACTGAAAGTATACAGTATGTTGCAAATGTACGAAGATGTATATGCATCGTCTCAGCTTACGGTACAGTACATCCAGCCACTATTGTTTCAGGTAACAGCTGAGTCAGGGATCCTGCAAGGTACAAAGCAATTTCCCATGGCCTCAGCTGTAATATAGAGCGCTTCCACTCAGCACTAAAGAAATCATTACTGCTGCTGGACTACCAGAGCGCCGACAAGCTCACGTTTCAGCAAACAGCATCAGATGCAGCCTGTGAAGCAGCGGGAAATATAAAGAGGGCTCAACTGTAACCTCTGATATGGAGACCTGAGTCTTCAGTGGTTACACACTGTTTCATAGGTGCAAAAAGATCATTCCAGTTAATGCACAAATTAACATCTTGCAAGACTTTAAAGATACCTGATTTTGTTGTAGCATGTACGAGGTAAAATGTCCTCCCAGCTCACTATTGATGTTGTGAGCACAGTTCATGGTTTAGACATCAAGAGATACATATCGGGCGCTATGAGAACACCTTTAGGCAGCAAATACAGCCGGAAATCAAAACAGCTCTTGACTTTGATTATCAAGCATTTTCTGAACAAGGACTGTGTCTGCGCTGCAGTTTTCTACAGAGAAGAGAGAAACTAACCAAGAGTCGTACTGCACAGTGTTTCCCACAGGATTATTCATGGTGGTCGTCCCTGAATAGGGTGTGGGGCAAGTGGGCTGCAGTGAACATGTAGGCTCATGGACAGATGTATAATGTACCTGTATACTGTGTATTTATACATCCATTCATTGGCACCCATGAACTAGGTAGTGTTGATCAGATATGGATCCAGATTCTGTTGACTATTTCTCTCCTCAAATCTGTTCACAAACACAGTTTACTGTTTATCTGGAATTATTATTATATTATTATTAATTGGAATGGTTTTATGTTGAAACCCCAGAGAAGCTGTGTTTACACCTGTTTAATAAAAAAAGGTGGTGCCCAAGCTTTTCACATACAGCTGTATAAAGCAGCACAAAATGGAAATACTCAAGTACAAGTACCTCACAACTGTTCTTATGTACAGTACTTAAGTAAATGTACTTAGAATAAAGTGGTGTAGTGTAACTAAGTTTTCACACTAAGATTTTTATTTTTACTGCAACTGTAAATCAGTTCCAAATAACGGTTATATTATATATTTATACTTATTTTACTGCTGTATTAAGACTGAGATCAGATTTAGTGTTTGGTAGGTTTGGCCTTGTGTACCACGATGCACCAGCACATTTGTATTTTTTAAAGGCCAAAGTGGCCTTGCACTAAAAATGGCTTAGTTCCAGGCCTGCACAACCCTTTTCAAACAAGTCTAACAGAAATTAAATTGTGTCCCACAGTTCAAAAGATGGGTCCCTGACCACAACACATTCATTCAAAGTAAACGCTCAGAAACGGCACACGGGAGCTTTGGAATATTTAAAGGAAGCAACAAGAAGTCGGACTAAAAAGCAAATTCAGCTCATGTGTCGTCTGTGGTCACATAGCAGCCTTTATGCATGTGGGAGAAATCAATGGGAGCATTTAAGAAGAGTTGAGCAACTGTCAAATGTGAGCTAATTAAAATGAGTGGACCGGCTCACACACACACACACACACACACACACACACTCGACACATGTGTGTTGACCTGTCTTTCTGTATACATGCATGAACACACGTTAAATTCCACCAGTCACATGTGTTTTTAAGTCTCACTCCACCTTCACTTCCGTTTCTCAAAGGAGTGGAAACGTGTATGTACTTGTGTGTATGTGTGTTTATGTGTGTGTAGTGTGTGTATGTTTGTGTACGTGTGTGTATGTTTGTGTAGTGTGTGTACGTGTGTGTATGTTTGTGTAGTGTGTGTACGTGTGTGTAGTGTGTGTACGCGTGTGTAGTGTGTGTATGTTTGTGTAGTGTGTGTACCTATGTAAACCATACACCTTGGAGACCAGGTTGCATCATCTACGTTCCCCTGCTTACACACACAGATGACACTCCCTCACTCTCTTACTACTGCTGCCACAGCCAGTGAATCCACATGAGCTGTGTGTGTGTGTGTGTGTGTGTGTGTGTGTGCGTGTGTGTGTGTGTGTGTGATTGTAGGTCTGGCTCCTAAGCTGGGTCTAAGCTTAGTTGAGCTCTTGAGACTTCTCTGTATGGGTGAACTTGACCTTGTGTGTCCTGAAACCAAGGTCACCTGAGCGCCGGCAAAAAGCTTGTGATTGGACCTCGAGTTCACAAATGATTATTTCCAATGCAGAGAATGAACCACGCTCTACATTTGAGCTTTTTGTTCAGTGAGTTTGTTTAATGTCATGTGTTGCTCCTACATACAGTATAATGCTTCCTGGGAAGGGAGATGTAATCAGCAGGCAGACGTAACAAAGGTGGGAGGGAACAAAGTGCAAATTCTTCTGTACTTAAGTAGATTCAGTTATCTATACTTCAGTATTCATTATTCTGACCATGCATACATCAGACGTAACAAGGTGACGAAATGAGAGGGAGACTCAACGCTGTCTGCAGTTTCAGTCAGCTTTGCACAGAACCTGTACTTTTACTGGAATATAAACTGTAAATGTATTAGTGTATGCGTTACATATATATATATATAATACATATAAAATGTATAGTAGGTGGTGTGTTAACCTGTCCAACCATTCGACCCCTACCTGGATCTATAATCATTAAATTATTGAGGATTATTCAGGTTTGATGGAGCTTTTCTGTTTTAACCGGTGCAGCTTTTCTAGCCTTTACGGCACTGGTTCCCGGGAATCTCACAGACAATACAATGCCACTCAGCCAACCAAGTCTGTGCATCCTGATTACGACTCCAGTCAAAAAGGGATAAGTTAGAGAAAATGTCCTCAATTAAATTGTTGGAAACATCATAATGTCAAAGCTGAGTGACTTACAAAGAGAAAACAATCAAAAACACTATAATAAACAGCATCAAGAAGAAGATAAAATACATGTTACTAGAATTTGTAAATCTGAGTGATAGCTGCTGGAAGATATTTTTATACCATTTGCTCTACATCTTGGGACTATAAACCTCCGCCTGTATTTGTGTGTGCTTATGCAGCAGGTTACTTTAAAGAACATGTCTTCTCAACTCTAGGGTGCTCCCACTGGGCCAACCCCACCCCCCCATTAAAAGCCTGCAGTTACTCTCTCCATCCTGCCTTCACTCACACATCCAGTAGCACCAGGTGCTCCCAGTCTGTGCTGCCGAACAGCCAAAGTGTTCTCCAGAACGACCCCACCATTAATGTGCAGAAACACTTGACTCCTTTGAGCTGTGGACTGTAAACAATAACCAAACTAAAGTTCATTTTGTTAAAGAACCTATTTAAAATGTGAGCGCAGTATCTGATCTGATCTTTTTTGGCATAAAGACATAAAATGAAAGCGTTATAATCCCTCTACAGTTCTATTCTACTGTCATTTTCTGGGTTATGAATTGAAATACAAGATAAAAGTTACCCTGTGCCTACCGTTGTACAGACTCTGGTGGTGGGGGGCCATCTCCTCTCCTGTTGTCCTCCTCTGACCCCCGTCCCTCCCAGGGGAGCCACCGCTGTACCTCCCCTTGCCGTGCTCCACCTGTGGACTGTGCTGATAGTGATGGTGGCGGCGTATAGACTCTGGACTACCCACAATCACCCTCCCTTGCCTCAGGTGCTCTGGCGTCCCCATCGCTGCCTGCTTGGCCTCAGGACTCCCACAACCTGCCCCCGCCACATGGACCGGCCTGTGTCTCTGACTCAGCTCTGGGCTGGACTTGGCTGAGCCCTTCCCGCAGCCTGGTGACGCCTGCCCTGACATCAATAGCTGTTTCTGGGCTAGTAGGTCAGAGCTGCAGGGTTTGGGGTGGGAGTCACATGGTAGCCTGGTGGGAGATCTGCTGTGTTTCTCTGGGCTGTGTCCCCGAAGGCCACGAGGGTCCAGGTTGGTGAGGGACCCCCCACGGGGGCGGCAGGACTGGGGGAAGGTGTGGTACTCTGGGGTGGAGCTGTGCCTTCTGCCTGTGGATTCACACACATCTCCCGGTCTGGACCCGGATCCAGGGCTGGCATTGGAGCCGAGAGGAGGGGGTTTGAGGTGGGGTTTATCGGGACTATCTGTACTCCCCGCGCTGGAGGTGCTGCTCCCATCGCCGACGTCACGCAGTAGGCCAGGTGCTGGGACGCTTCCACCCAGCTGGGACAAGCTGCTCTGGCTGTCGATGGAGCTCCTGCGGCCAGGGCCTCCCTGCCCGCCTCCTCCCCCTGCAGCCGCAGCCCTCTCCTCCTCCAGCATGAGGCACACCTCCTTGAGCTCCAGGTTCTCCCGGATGACCTCCACCTGCCGCTGCTCCAGCTCCTTCAGCTTCTGCAGGTAAATGGCCACCTCCTTCCTCATCAGGCCGGCGCTGTAGCGGCCCAGACGCTGCCACTCCCGTGACACCCGCTTCCCCTTCTGCCGGTCGTCGTCCAGGAAGCAGCAAAGGTCCCGCAGCTCCTGGTTGTCCTCCTGCAGTTTCTGGTTCACGTCCTGGTTTACATACACACACACAGAGCGGCACAGTGAGGGATTACATGCACATTCCTGCTGGGACGGATCATTTGATGAGTGAGAAGAATATTCCCATCATGCAGCTGTGTTAGTGTGAGGTGTTTTCTGAAAGAACTCATTGATAATCGTCAGAGTGACTTCTTAAGCAGAAATACCCCAAATTCTCCGGATCCAACTTCTCCGATGTGAGGATTTGCTGCTTTTCTTTGTCTAATATGATAGAAAATCATCTGAAAATATCACATTTGCGCTATTTTGTGGGCAAGATGATTCATTAGTTAATATAAAAAAACAACCTTCACAATTATCAACAATTAAACAAATGATTTAAGATATAAGATATAATATAACAGCGAATCGTCACACAGGAGAAATTTTGTCATTTTCTGCTGATCAACTCATGGATTAATGACTAATGGTTTCAGCTGTGAATGTGAATTGATGAGGGTTAAATGTAGACCTGAAGCTGCACCAGCAAACATTTCTGTATTTTTAGGGCAATTTAATTCAAATGACATCTCATACTTAAAGATTATATTGAAAACGAGTTTACAGCTGCACCCATCCACCTGCAGTCTGTCTCTCCCATATGCAACAGGTTTAATTAGTTGATATCCCTGACTGCCGTGATCTGTGAACCTGTCTGTATGTCAGGAGGCTTCCTCTCTGTCAGGTCCACAGGTCCTTTGTTACGGCCTACACTCCGGTATAAAACCCGGTACATCGTGGCTCCCCGGGGCCCACCTCACCTTCAAACTCCGTATTTCGTTCAGGTGCTGCTGGAGTCTCCGGTTCACCTCCCGCATCAGATTGCCGTGCTCCACGATAACGCCCCTCTTCTCTGCCTCCGTCCTCCGCAGCCGCCGCACCAGCTCCTCTTTGCCCCACTTCAGCAGCTCCTCGTCGTTGATTTTGGAGATGTCCTCCGCCGGACTCTCTGCGCTTTTGGACAGCTGCGGCTGTGCGCTTTTCTCCATCCTTTAATCTCCAGTGGAGGTTGACAGGGAACGTACTGGTGAAGTATTGGTGAATTTCAGAGAACAAGACACCAAACCAAGCCCCAAAATACACCCGGGACAACTCCGATCCGAACGCTACTTGGGTTCCCCCCACCCACCCTTCTGATGTCCGCGGAATTACATCGCTTTCATTTTGGCTGTGCCTTCTCTCCCACGCCCATGCTGCAGCTCCGATATCCGCCCGGCGCTCTGCTGCGTTCTCCCTGCCGTTAGAGCGTCGGTCTGCATGCTGCTGCGTCTCCGGCTGAGCCCTCGGACGGCTTGGTGGGGCGGTTTCTCTCCAGGTGCATGCCGGTGTAGCCCCGCTGCTCAGTGCGCACTACCGCTGTCCGACCGCCGGTGAGGAGGACAGGAGGAGGAGGAGGAGGAGGAGGAGGACTGCAAGGAGAGGCTGCAGGTGCATATCCGGAGAGCCAGGATGTTTAGGTGAGTGTGGAGAACAGACTCTCTCCTCTCTCGCTCCTTCATTTCGCACTCTGCTCTCTTGACGCCTCTTTGTCCTGTTACGCCATCTGCTGTACCTGTTAGGTATCGCAGCACTGAGGAGGTCGAGTTTATCACGAGAGCAATGTTCGCAGACCACAATTAAAATAATTACCAACAAACAAAAGTCCTTCACTGACAATAAAGTAGTCTTAAGTAAAAGTAAATTAACCACATTTAGCCAATTTAAAGCTATAATCTGTAACATTTCCTCATTAAACAGCGTATAAACTCTGGCTCTATGTTCTATATGTAGTTGAAACTTCCTACAGCAGATGTCTATCTGACAGTGCTGTAGCTAAATTTAAGGAGGAGATTCC
>JAGRRF010011991.1:521624-531729 GCA_019097615.1 Morone chrysops | reverse complement strand
AACACGTTAGGAATTGTTAAAATGTGATATTTCTTAAAGGGAGTTTGGTGCAGGGAGCTTTTTCCCTTTGTTAACTTGGAGCAGTTGGAGTCTGATTAAGTTACTTTAAAACACAGACTGTTGTTGGTAATTTACTTATTAAATTATCATAATCAGTAAACACATGTTCAGATTAGATGTGACTTTGTGAGGATATCATTATATTCGATATCCATTCAGAATAATCAATAGATCCATTTAGAAATCATAGAAGAAGAAACAGAACGGGATGAAAATCATCGTGTTTTTAAGTTTTCTTCAGTATCAAGTAAACCAGTGATAGTTGTCTGTACAGGAATGGGACCACTGCTAACAGCTGATTTTAAAATGGAGACAATGTGACTAAATGTAAACAAATATAGCCAAGAACAACAAACACAGGCTGGAGTTGTAGGCCAGCGTTTAACAGCAGCATTATCATCTGTAGTTCCTTTAGTTTGACTTCAGTCGTCTCACCCCTTCAGCAGCAGACTGAACACCTCGTCCTCCTCCTTGGTGGCTCTCTGTCTCTGTCTGTCTCCCAGCATCCGGACACTGGCCCAGCTCACCACTCCTTCCTCCTCCTCCTCATCTTCATCCTCCTCCTCCTCCTGGTCCTCCTTCCCCCCACCTGTTCGGGGTTTCGGGGAGGCGTCAGCGGGGCTGAAGCCGGAGTTTCCCAGGACACTGCGGTTGCTCCCGAAGGCCGAATCCGCCTCCTCGGCTGCCTCGGCCTCCGCCCGCATCACCTGCAAGGCAACAACCAACATTTATCGAACGTGAACATCGAGACACTCCAGCTCCAGGTGAGATGGTGCAGGTGACGTTACCTCGTCCAGGTCGGTCTCCCGGTAGCACCGCAGCGGCACGGCGTCCAGATCCGTCTCAGAGTATTTGATGGTCTGGCGGATGATGCCGGTCTTGGGGGTGGAGCCTCGGGGGTCGTGGGTCACCAGTTCCACCTCGACCTGCCGCACCTCGTGATGCGGCAACTTCTGACCCTTGCTGTCCCGCCCCCTCCTCTGATTGGCTGGTTTAAGATGGAGGGAGGAGGGAGGGGTGGGGCTGGGCGAGGTGCTGGTCGGAGGCGTCGTGGACTGAAAGTCTGCCAGAGAACAGAAAGCAGGTTAAAAGCTACAAAACATCTCAACCGGGGTTCCACAAGGTTCTACAGGAGAACGTGTTCCATAGTTACGACCAATATTGGAAGAAACCACCAGCAGAGTGGAGACGCAGCGATCAATCGATTTCACTTTAAAACGCATGGCTTTGTAACCGTAAAGGCTCAGCTACTTACATCCAGTATGTGTAAAGTGTGTTTTAAGATTAGTTTTAAGCTCTTAGTTCAGGATAAGACAGGAACTTGAATTGAGAAGGTGTACTTCTCTTCAAGGAAACCATTTGAGGTTTTTAGAAGTTTATTTTCTTTATTAGAGCGGTTATCGCTCATCAAAGGTAGTTTACTTACCTGTCAATTAATTGATTAGTCAGTTGACATAAAACAATAAACAATTTCTCTGGCAGCTTATTGGAGGTGATGGAAAAATATAAAAATGCTGTTTTAACCAACTGACGGGGAGGTTAAAAAAAAATAATTACACTATTGCTTATTGATTAAAATTCTGTCTGATAGCCTTTTAGGGTTAATATATCTTTATCTGGTTTTTAAATAATCAAATATCAGTCTTTAAAAATCAGCAGCCAGCAGTCAACATTACTCATTAGATAACCTCAGATTAGTTCTTTAGAAAAAGTCTCTTCACATAGATTCATAAATTGGAAAGTGAGGCTAAATAAAGAACAGGAAGTGAGTATCGGTGTGTAGTAATACTCAGGAGTAGAGCTGTACTGTAAGACCTGTTCTAGCTGATGTTAAGCTTCAACTAATTGGCTTAGACGAAGCTCCCGAAGCTGCTTGTTTACTTCACTGAGAGGAGAAACAATACAAAAGACAGAATGGCCCTTTAACCTGCAGGAAATTGGAGGATGTCGTAATCGTATGAACACCGTCTAAATACCGTCTGCTGCGACGGACAGTGTGTGAAACTGTAGGTTAGGATTCCTTCAGTGTTCATGGCTCAGGAGGTTTCTACCGGGAGCCCAATTATCCACAGAGGTCTGAATAAACGCTGAATAAAATAATAAAATCAATTCCACACTGGATGGGACTAATACTGAAGTATTATCATGGCAAAATTTAAATTTTATTTTATCTTGTAGAAATGAACTTTCATACCAAACAACAGTATTAGCCAATTATTATAATGATTAGTAGTTTCTCCCGCGCTGTTGGACAGACAAAGGACGTCCCGGAGGGGCTGCGAGTTGAGCTGCTCCTAACGTTAGCTCAGCTTGTTTCTCTGATAACTTATGATCCAGAAGTCCGATGACTAAAATCCTTCATCCGGTTCAAATCTAGAGTTAAAAAGCACCAAGATCTAAACAGTGGATGGTAAACAGTCAGTGTTATTATTTATTAATCCCTGTAAGGAAATTCATTCCCTGCATCTGACCCATCATACGTACTTGGATCAGTGGGGAACCGGAACAACCTGAGGAAACTCCAGCAAACTCAACAGAGTAAAACCCTGAACCAGCATGGATTCGAACCCAGGACCATGAGACGACAGTGCCAACCACTGAGCCATCATATTTGTATTTCAGTACCAAAATGTAAAAAAAAAACATGAGAATACAATTTACCTTTACTGCAGCGACTCTCCTTCGTCTGCCCACCAAACAAGAAATCCCACTTGGCTTGGGCAATCTTCTGCGATCGCAAGGACGGGGTCGTTGCTGAGCCGCCGTCCGACTGCATGAGGAGGAAGAAATAACGTGTTTCTACAGTATTTCTCACAGAAATTAGCTACAGTATACATTCCTTACTTATTACTATTTCTTGTATCTATTTCAGGGTATCAGAAAGAAACCAGTGCCTTAACACCATTCAAGACCAATCATATCATCAACCATGTTAAGTCATCAATAGACAATTAAAGTCCACATGAAACAGAAATCAGAGGCAGTCCGGTCTGTCTCGGAGGTTGTGTTCACGGGGACGCTGCTGAGCCCCATTTGGTTGCATGCTAACGGCAGCTACATTAGCAGTTAGCTAACAGAAGCTACATTAGCAGCTAGCAGGAAGCTAACGGCAGCTACATCAGGAGAGTTGAGGCAGAGCAGCCAGAGGACGTCAGAGGGAAAACCTCTCATTTTAGGGTATACATTGTTAAAAAGCATTTTTCATTTTATGTGGACTTTTAGTTTCAATTACTACTTTACCCCAAAAAACAAAAACAGTTCACATTGAAGAGAAATAGTTTATGTTTGTTTTAGTTAGTTATCAGTCTCAGACAGAGAAGTGCTGCTGAAGCCTCACAGGAGCTCTCATTGCTAACAAGATACTTGTTTTGTTTATACTTGTTACAATGATGAACCGTTCGTATTTTACCGTCCAGTTTAACTTCTTGGAAAGACTGATTATAGAAACCAGCCATCAGAAAATACACTGAGGAACAGAAACTAACTCACCGGTGCAGAAGAACTTTCTGTTAGAGATTTATTGTTATTGAGGTAAATGTGACAATATGTAATAAGATAATGGGGAGACTCATCGTTCATCTCTGCAGACCATCCAAAACATACACCAACACACTTAATCTAATTACTTCCTCACGCATACAGATCCTTTAGTACATACTACCAAGCCCTCATCACCCTCCCACCCAGCCGACCTGCATCCCTGAGCCGGTGTCTGCTGTATCGTGGCTGGACTGGCTCGAGGTTTCAGGGGACAGACTGTCATTTCTATCCAGCTGGGAACTGTCTCCCATGCTGCCTGTTACTCCACTGGAGCTTTGAGAGGATGTCCCTGCACCCCCGCTGTGATCCTGAATCTCCTCTCTCTGATCCTTGTACACGCTTGTAACTGGCATCTGGTAACCCTGCACTGACATCTTCGTTCCTTTGTCTCCTCCGACCTTCTTGTGAAACTCCTCTTTGCTTGGAGTGTAAACTGTAGAATTTGACTGTCTGTAGTTTTCCTCACAGAGTTTGTCCCCATGCTGGATCGTTCCAGCCTCCCTCCACTCCTGGGGCCTGGAGGTCCAGCTCACAGGCAATGCTTCTGTGTTTTGGCTGGAGAGAAGTCTCTTAGAGAGTTCAGGGCTGTCCCTAGGTGATCTATCGAAGAGATGATCATACTGCCTTAGCTCCATGCCAGCTGATTTGCGGTCTCCAGTGTACTGTGGCGGCTGATAGCGGTGCAGGAGAGACATCTCCTTAGTGTCTGATGGACCCTGTTGTTGCCGTGGATCCAAGACTGGTGATAGAGAGGTGGCTGCATGGTGCAACCTAGCTGGCAAGGCTGGGGACGGTGGTGAAGACAGGCCTTTCTGGGGTAAAAGAGGTGAGAGACGTCCTGGTCTGGTTTGAGGTATTGCTTTGTCTGTTTTCCACACGTGGTTCTGCTTGTCGGCCTGAAAAGGCTCAGGAGAGCTTTGCCCATGAAGTGTGGCATAAGGTTGGGATTCTCTCAGGAACGACCCTCCTATCTTGGGACTCTCAGACCTCAGTGATTCAGCTTGAGAAGGTGTTGGAGAGGGAGTTCGTCTGTCTGCAAAGATGCTTGACAGTTTGGCAGCCTCTACAGCTAACTTACAAGCAATTTCAGCATTTGAGGATGGGGAGACACTTCTCCTGCCATTGGTAGGGCTGGCTGCCTCACTGGCTCTGCTACTGCAGCGTGATGGTTTGTATTGAGTCTTGCTGGATAAGTTGGAGTTATCATTAGCACTGTAGTGTATACTATCCATAGCATTAGGACTGGTTTTGGTGATGTTAGCACTATAGCTACTATTAGCACTGTGTTGGGGGTTCCTACTATTGTGGTAGCCAGTGCTGGAATGGTTGCTGGTGGGGAATATGTTAGTTGGGATCTCATGCTGGATGTCTGTGGGTCTCCCCGCAGGTAAAGGTGGGTGAAATTTGCTGGACAACCTGGGGCTCTCGTCCCCCACCCATGGCCTCTGTTGGCTCTGGGGTACGCCATGAGAATGAAGAGTTGAGGTTGCAGCCACTGAGTGGGGGGAATACCCAGTGTGGCCACACAGGTGGTCAGAGGCAGGACTTCTAGGAAGTCCATTCACTGAACCACGGCAGACTCCCCTGTCTAGCTCCAGAAGTTGGGCCTTGGATGGGAGGGTGCGGGTGCTGCGGGGCAGGACAGGTGACCCTGCCCAGGACCGGCAGTGAGGGTACTGATAGTGCCGTGGTAGGGTCGGGCTGCAATTCTCTGGGGTGTGACCAGTATATCTGCGCCTGAGTTCTGGGGAACCAAACTCCTGCAAGGCCCTGTAGGTGGCATCTCTGGCAACTGTGTCCATGACAGCCCTCTGCATGTAAGGCGAGCCCTGTGGGGACTGATTGTGAGACGGGTAGGGATGACTGGGGTAAGGATCGCTCTGTCCTGGCTGACCATTGTACCACACTGGATCACTCAACCTCTTCCGGAGATGAGCAGGCATCAAATGTCCCTCCATTCTGTTAAGAGGATTGTCCAACTCACTATGGCATGCAGACATACGGCGTCCCCCCATGCTGTGAACGTTAGCTTTCTCTATGTAGCCAAAAGTCACCACAGATGTCTTCCCCTCCTCATTCCCAATCCCTGGGATCTCATAGGATCTGCGGTTGCTGGTGGGTGGGGAGGGTACATTCAGCCTTCCAGAGGGTCTGAAAGTTGGGGAGATAGGCACTTTTCCCCGGTAGGAATCCATGTCAGAGGTGTGTCCCAGTGAGCCATGCTGGCCTGAACTGGTTGTTCCAGGTGCTAGGACTTGGAGTATTTGACCAAAGCTGTCATACAACACATCCTTCTGGTGGATCTGGGTGGGTGACCCTGTAGCATCAGGGGTTTGGAGTTGGAAGCTGACTGAGTGCCTAGAGGAGGACTTTGAGGGGGATAAGCTGTGGCTTCCGACCCCGGTTTGGTGCTGAGAGACTGGAGAAAGGTCCGGACTGCGGTTGGGGCTGGAGCGGGTGGAGCTTCTCTGAGAGTGAGGGAGGACATCTGGGCACTGAAGCATCAGGTGACCGGTCCCATCATCTCTTCTTCCAGGTACGTTCCCTTCCTCCTCAGCAACAGACCTCACCTCAACGTACAGATGGAGGACTTTACCTGCCTGAGACATGTTGGCACCTAAATGTCCTTGTCCTTCTTTTTCAGTGGACCCTCACTATTTGAGCAAAGAATCCCTTTGACCTCCTGGTACCCAGTAAAGTGCCAAACTCTTTGATGAGTGTCAGAAGAGGAACTGGACTACCAGGGATGTCCTCCATCAGCTCATCATCACTTCAACCTGCATCAAGAAGAAGAGATAGAGACAAAGTTAATATTACACAATTTAATATTCATAGTCTAGACTTTCTTCCAGATATCACAACCCCCAACACACAATCTTTCAATTATCAAAAACTAAACAAAAAGCAGATGGCAATGTATAGGAACAAGATCATTTACAGTCCAGTGGAGTTAGAGAAAAGATTGCTGAAAAACCTTCAGGCCCTCCTAAAGTCCTTCAGTGGGTTATTCTTTCTCCCCACAAACATACATTCAAACACATACTGGTCTGTGTTGCAGGTCTTTACATGTAATATAAAGAAACTGCTGTGGCTAATAAGTTACAGGTTGAAGGTAAAGGCTCTAAAACACAGTTAAACCCTTTTAGGAGTCCTACTAAAATGGTTCCAGATATTACCAGTAGTTATTCATAATACAATTTAAACAGGTCTCTTAAGCCCTCGTAAAGTGACAACAATAAATGTTGTTCTTTTGTTAGTGCAACTGAAGGTTTCTTTTCCCCACCCTACTAGCCATAAAGCCTGTGGCTGATGATCAAGTTTGACCCTTAACCCCTCAACAGTCACCTATGTAGGTCAACAAGTGTCCTCAGACAAACGTGGTTCACTGCTCTGTGGACCTCTCATGTTTTATTCATCAGAGGCAGAAGGCAAGTCAAACACTATGCACTGCCACATTTGTAGTGTTAAAGCAGGGAAATAGGAGGGAATCTTAAGTTGAAGTCACTGAAGGTTCTTTAAGTGGTCCTGTAAGGATGTTTGATTTTGGATGTTGAAGTAGTCCTTAAATATGTCCTAGAGAGGTTCTATGGGTCACTGAGGAGAATCTGGAGTACTTTAGAAGGTTCTGGTGGCCCTTGGGGAAGTTCTATGGGTCCTTAAATATGTTTTAGTGCTCTTTCAGGAGATTGTAGGGGTTGTTTGAACTCCTGTGGGAAACTTTGGAGCAACGTGTGAGACAAAACACAGACTGAATTAATATGTTTTTAAAAGTAAACTGTTAATCGCTCCAGGAGAGTTCAGCTCAATGAGCACTGACGTTTCCTAACACACAGATTTTAAACTAAGCATTAAACGAATGTGAAGTGAAAGATCTGTGGCTGTCTCAGCCTTTAATAGTCCTCACAGTGTGTCTTTATCCTCTGAAAAGGTCAAAGGTAATTACAGGTCCATTCATGTCTTTGGGCATCCTCCAATATGGCGGCATCAGACGCCAAGTCACATGTGAGTTTGATTTGTCTATTAATAGATGAGGAAAAGCAGCTTGAAGTTCAGGTGAGAACAGCCACAGTACGAGCTGTCTGAGGTAACACCAACAAAAATACTTCATACACTCAAACGCTTTTTCTTCATTTTATATTTTGCTGAAGTAAACAGTTAAAGTTAAACTTGATTTTTAAATAATAATGTTCTCCATTCACTGTGTTCTACTTTATACTTGTTTTGCTCTTTGTTGTATGTCTGTCTACAGTTTCTATGGGTGTTTCACTGTTTATTCTTATTACTGTCTATTCCTTTGTGGTAAATCTGCAGCTGTCTTCTTCAGACAGAGGGCAGCGGTTTAGATCATGAGGAGAGTGTGAAGTCACATGAAAACACCCGAGGAAATCGAACACACACACACACACACACACACACACACAGAGTTAGGGTGTTGAAGATAAGATCGGGTCCGGGGGCCATATTACATAAAATTTGCAGATGTTTGGTAACCATGGTAATGAAAGTAATGAAAGCCATTACAGATGAACAGTTCCTAAGTCAATGTTTCTACATCCTCACTTAAGAAGTGTATTACACAAGCATCCTGACTTCCCAAAATCTTGAACAAACTCTCCTACCATAGCTCTCCTAACGCTCACTTTCCTACCAGGTGTTAGCTGACTTGTTTAATCGTATGGCTGCTCTTTAGTTGCTTTAACACAACGACCGCAACCTGGTCCCTCCGTAGATGAAACATCTCATTCTAAAGGTATATTCAGGAGATTATACACTAATGAAAACATACTTATGAGTATTACATTTCTGACAATAGATCCTCCTCAGTGTTACACTCTGGACCTTCAAGTACAGTTTTGAGATACTTGTGCACTACTTGAGTGTTTCTATTTAAGCTACTTTATACTTCTACTCCACATCTTTAGTTACTTTGCAGATTTAGATTAATACAACTGTTTCATAAAGTCATTAAAATGAGCTCTACCTTCACCAGCTGCCACATTAAAGCAATGAACACATGTATGCATGAATAATCATAATCCAGTAATATACCCGATTCTGAACTGGGCCATGAGTGCTTTCTAATTTTACTGTTTACATCTGCCAATCGTTTTCTCAATTAATCAGTTAGATGTTTGGTCCATAATGTGCAGACTGCAGACAGCGGCCGATACCGATTATCTCAAATATAGAGATATAAAGATAATCATCATGATTTTTTGGTCTAACGAGACCAAAAGATATTCAGTTTACTGTCACAGACATGGGACATCTTTTCTTAAAAATTGACTAAAAACCATTATTGAAATAGTTGGCGATTAATTAAATAGTTGCCAAGTGATCGATTAATCGAGTAATCTATCTATTAATCTATCTAAACTATTTTTACACTGTAGTATATCTACAGTGCTTCTAATAATGTGTTCTACATGAATATTGTTTTACTGTAAATCACATTGTGACAATACTTTAAAAGTGCAACATCAATGAAATACATTTAAAGTGGCTTCAGTGATTCACATCGATGATTATATGGAGGAAGAAAAGAAACACTAAAAAAAAACAAATATCTCAGGTAATACTAATAATAATACCCCAGATGTAAATTCAAGGGCAATTTCAAGGACAGTACAGATTCCACTGTAATGAGTGTGTGTGTGTGTGTGTGTGTGTGTGTGTGCGAAGCTAATTAAATCCCAGCAGTGCTTCAGTCACATGAACAGCAGCTCTGTGACGTCATAACTTCATATCATTGCTTATTATTTGTCACTTCTCACATCTCATCTGTCCCAGATTCTTAAAATTAATGACGTCAAAATTTCTCAAATGTGTGTTTTTATTTAGAAGAAACATTTGTGTAAAAGGAATATTCACGAGCAGGTCAAGACCAAGCAAAGCAAATGCACAGGTCTGTTCTTACTCAACTCGTCAACCCTCTCATCTTCATCCTCTTAAATCTATCACGTCAGGTCTGTTTTAGGGGAACCAAATTATGGATTATGTAGTGCCGCTAACAGTGGACAGTCAGTCTGTTCAGAGTCTCAGCGACACTTTCAGTCTGATAGTCTCAGAGAAACCAACGTTAAACTGCGTTCAGGAGCTGCTCCTCGTCCCCAGGACCAAAGTATCAAAGGATTGTTGCAACACGGACCTTTTCTCTTGTATACAGGAAGACTCTTACCGCTATTAGCCAGTTAGCGGTGCAATTAGCTGTCTGTACCCGGACTGAGAGCTTGAAGGACAGGGGGAATTTAAACACTGCTAGTGTTGCAGCAGAGGGAAGGGAGTACTGCTGGGGAGCAGGGCCCAAATGAGCCACAGAACCGGAGCAGGGGGGAACGGACGGAGGCCAGCTGATGTCCAGCGGCTCCGACCAGGACTCTGACTCTGGGGATGACAGCAACAGGAGGAAGAGGAACCAATTTGTAGCCGGTTAATTAGTCAGTAACTGTTAAAGTTATCCATCATCCATCATATCGATCAGTCCACCAGGATTAGTTTTAGTGAA
>JAGRRF010011991.1:504829-517461 GCA_019097615.1 Morone chrysops | reverse complement strand
GTGTGTGTGTGTGTGTGTGTGTGTGTGTGTGTGTGTGTGTGTGTGTGTGTGTGTGTTGCACTACCGCAGTTACTGGAGGCGGAGTCACACAGGAAGCCTGAGAGGACAGAAGAAGATCAGATCAACTTAAAGCAGCACAAACTGAAAACACACACAGTTTGATCTGAGTTTGGTTGCATTGAGCTGGACGGACTCACTGAGAATGAGCTGTCAATCACAAGGTAGCCCCGCCCTAAAGCATCCCCTGCTTTATGGTCTGTTTTACTCTAAATGGGACCATCAGTTACTAAATGAACATCATGCTGTATAGAAGAAGACTGAAACTAGAGACTGAGACCAGAAACTCATCAGGAAACTGTTTACTGAGCTCATTAATCAACTGAGAAGATGACTCACTTCTCCATAAGACTGAATGGTATCTGTGTGTTATTGCAACCACTGGAGCCGGAGTGTTACTGAGTTTCAGTCATCAGGTTACGACTCAGATTGCTGATATTGAAACTTTGCGTACAGCAGAAACACTCAGGAGAACGCCTCAGAGTTCACGTCTTCATTTTCACACCTGTTTTTGGGTGAAGGAAAGTAATCCCGCTCCGTGAGCCCGCAGCCAGCCAGCGACCCCGACTGATGATCCACCGCTGCTCGTTACGCCCGCTCCCAAACCCAACTGTGTTATCGCGGCTGCACAAATTCCCAGACCCGTCTGCTGTTTGGAAGCTTCAAATCGAGCCAGCGTGAGCTCACAACGCCGCGATGGAGTCAGAGGGCGATACGCTGTCCACGAGGAGTCCACAAGGAGTCACTGATTTCAAAGTATCCCAATCTTTACACCCAGATCTTTTTTAACTGATTAAAATATGATTTAACTGAGTTTTTTATTTTTATCTCTTTGCCTTACTGTACTTATTGTGATATTGTGTTTCTGTTACTTATTGTATTCTACTATTGGACTTAATTGTCGGTATCAGGGTGGACAGCACAGAAAGGATTTCATTGCACAGAGGAATCAGTAAAACCTCCGGTGGCTTTACCGCTCCCTAACTTTCAGATTTATTACTGGTCTTCTTCATTTGTTTCAGGGCCACTACGGGCTTCCTGCTTCAAACATCTTCATCATCTACCTGCCTCTCCTCTCCTCCTCCCTCCTCTCCTCCTCTCCTCCCTCCTCTCCTCCTCTCCTCCTCCCTCCTCTCCTCTCCTCTCCTCCCTCCTCTCCTCCACAACCCGTCTCGACCCTCTCACCTCTAGTCAAGGACCTTTACATTGACAATATAATCTTCCACATATCTCATATATCTTTTCAAGTGCGTCACATTTCCCAACAGATGTTCCTTTTAATCTTCCTAGAGGTCAATATTATATCACCTTTTAGCTGCTGTACAGTTTATTAATCAGTTTATTAATCAGTTTATTAATCAGTTTATTAATCATCAGTAGGCCTCCAAATAATTCTTAACAATCCACCAAAGTTTAAATATTTGTCTGTTTACATACAAATACACTTAAAATTAACTGGCTACCATTTCCATAATCAATTAATGATCAATGGTTTTTATCGTGCATCACATGTTTGACAGGTTATGGAATAATTTGCTTTAGTGGAAGAAAAGTGAGTACATTTATACGTTTGAATAAAGATTAAATGACTTTATGATCAATTCTGTTCACACGTTTAAAATAAGTTTGTAGAAATTCTGGATATGAGTCAAACTTCAATGAACTTCATTTACTAAAGTTACTTCAACAAGAAATACTTTTAGTTATGTGTTAGTGTCAAATCAAATATGTTTCATGCTTAAATAGTTTTATTTAATAAACAGTTTAAAGCGATGGCGTTGAACTAACTCATCAGGTTTTACAGTGTTTCAGGTTTTAACCTGATAAATGACTTTAATGGATCATCTGAAAGGTTTCCAATCAATTTAAAAATAATAGCAATTAACTCTCCTTCCCCTGATAATCGACCATGAGTTAAATCAATAGATTGATCGATACAGACCATAGATGTTACATATCACTGTTATCACAGAACAACAGACACAAATCCACCTGAAACCAAAATGAACCTGAATGATCTCTCTGTCACTGTAAAGGTCGCTCCACCTTCCTCCTCCCTGGTCCCGACTGATGGCCGCGGAGGACTCGGCTCTTTCCGACATTTCCTCCGATATCTTTACAGTCTGATCCATCACACACATAGAAACACAACACATGCTCATACGCACTTTATTTCAGAGCAGGGAGGCGGGTATGTTTAATAAAATACCCGTTTGTGCTGCTTTATCCCCGCTGCTCTCAGGAACTCCTTTCACCAGTGAGTCCATTTAACGCTCCCGCTGGTGTTTCTCCCCAGTAAACAGCATCTCATCTGTAACTGGGAGCTTTTACAAACCACAGGGCGGTGCGCTTCAGTTCGGCCGGCAAACAATCCACCAAGTGACCCTGCCTTGGCTGAAATGTCGACTTTTGCCGGAGACTGGCGGTGCTGCTGGCCGCGCTCAGCGGGGCGGACCGTACATACAGAGGACGTGAACAGACGAAGGGTTGTGAAAGAGACATTTCACTCCAACAAACGGCGGTCTGATGGGATCAACTGCGCGCCGAAGTAACGAGCAGATTCTAGCTCACCGTGAGAGACCGTCGGTTTCGTTAAAGCATGTGTGTAATTTAGCGAATATCAAAATTAAAATTAAAATGAGGTGTTTTTCAAAGGAGTTTGGTGTATCGTTCACTCACCTCCAAGAAGGAATGTGGAGTCTCTAGCGACCCGTGCAGCAGCGCAGCGGCACCGGGGCGGGCTCGGAGACTCCCGGTGGCTCCATTGAACGGTACCGAGCCAACCGACGGCCACGGAGAGGGCAGATGTTCCGGTGAACTGACGACCGGAGTGACGGCTAGCTCAGTGACGTTACATGCCGGCAGCAGGAGGTGAAGTGTCCGCAGCGTTCACGGTTCCTCTCCGGTTCCTCTCCGGTTCCTCTCTTCTTCCTCTCTTCTTCCTCTCCTCTTCCTCTCTTCTTCCTCTCCTCTTCCTCTCTTCCTCTCTTCTTTCTCTTTTCTCGGTTGGTTGTCATTAGTTTACGTTCTCCACGGTGACTTCGACTTCCGCATCGTTCGGGTGACGTAGCGGTGACGTAAGCAGACGTCAGCTCGGAGGAGACACAATCAATATATTTATTTATTTATTTATTAATGTTTATTTATCGTATTTTATTGAATACACGTGATATAGTTTTAGTTTTATATTTATTATATGTCATAAACAAATTAAATATTTCAACTGCTGTAATATTATGAAATAAAGAGTTCATTTTACAAGAAAATATTATTTTGTCATAAATAAATATTATATAAATATTATTGGTATTATTCCTGTAAAATTAAAACTTTAAGTGCATAACATACATTTATTGTTCTGTCTTGAATAATTATAACTGTATTAATGAAGTGTTTTATTACCATTGTATATTATAATATTATGGTTCAAAGGTTTATTCTTTAAATATCACATATTGTCATTGTGACTGTATAATTTATTAAAAATCAACTTTGTAATATTTCTGTCGAAAGCTCCAGTAAAATAAAATGAATCATCCCTGAGCAGAAGATTATTCTGTATTTTAGATTATTTTATTATCATTATTATCGTCACTTCCTACACTGTTTTATAAGGCTTCACCTGTAAATTATAATTATCTGTTGTTTGTTCATGTTTACTGTTGTTTGTAAAACTCAAATAAAAAATAATCATTCAATTAAAACTGACTTTATTCATGGTATTTTTTAGAAAACAAAACACTGAACTATTCTATATAATATAATAAATACTTTCTAAACCCTAAACCACAATACTACAATTTGTTATATTAAAATAAAATAAATTCTAATTATTCTCATAATATGAATATTATGACTTATTTCTTAATATAACCTGTAAAAGATCACACAGAAGTTTAGTGTAATATAATTGTATCACATTAACATAAATATACATATTTTATTTAAATTTATATATAAAGAGCTTATAAACAATAAAAAGTTCACTCAACTCAATAAAATAAGTTTTTAAAGAAACATGATGAGCAGATTTCCCAGCATGCATTGTTTGAAATATTTAAAATAATAAAATTTACATTTAAAGAGGTTGTTTGTTTGTTTGTTTGTTTGTTTGTGTAACATGAAGAAAAGAAAGAAAGTTAATGTTGAATTAAACTTAAATGTAATAAATTCACTCTTAAAACTGAGAAAATGTAAAAGGAAATCAAATTAGTTTGTAATGTTTTTACAATTGTTGGTTAAACTTAATATTTAAATGTTATTGAAGTTAACTTAACTTAGTTATATTAGCAACATATTTGAGTACTTTTACAATTATTGTTTGCAAAAGATTTAATGATAGAGTGATAAAAATCATCTCATCAACACAATTATGAGAATTAGTCAAAATTCTGACTTTATTTAACTTTTTATTTATTTAATTGTGAAAGAATTAAAGTATTTAATAATAATATAATTATATATATATTATAGGTTGTAAATCGTTGCTGTGGATAAGATGCTGTTGCAGGTTCACAGACAGAGAAAATACAGAATATTGTCAGATCAGTGGTTCCCAACCTGAGGGTTGTGTCCCCCACTAGGGGTCGCCAAAGCTTCATAGGAGGTCTTCTTGATTTTAAAGTGTTTAATAAAACTTTAAAAATATACACAGAAGGTCTTTATCTCAGCATCTGAGGGGAAAACTTAATGAAACTTTATTTTTAAACTTTAGATTAAACTGTAAAAGAGGAAAGTTAATTTAACTAACACACATTGTTAAAAAGTGATTAAAGGAAAGTGAAAGTATTTTAAGTAAAATTAACTTCATTTAATGACACACTGACTTCATCTTAGTCTCAAGTATTTGATCAATAATGTTTTTAAAATAAGTGAACAATGTTTCTGAGTTACAGTTTATTATTTAATATCTAAACTCTGATGAGTTGAACACAAACTGTTTTAGAACAATGGAACTTAATAATGTATGATTGTTAAATATGGATAAACACAGAAAACTGTATAAATGTTCCTAAAAATATCAGATCTGATCAATAGTCAATCAGGAAATAATCTTTTACACAAACTTCTGCAGTTACTGAGTTCAATATTCAGTTTATCAGCTGTTGTTGTTGTTGAATATAATCAGTGACAGATTTCAGTTATGTATATATATATATATGGTACTTTTATTATTCCATCTATATAAGTACCAGATGTACTTTGTACTCTGAGTCTCCTGTTAAATACTTTCCAATCACAGATTGTTTGTCTGAAATAAAATAAACTTGATAGGATCCATTAACACAAACTTTAAAAGGTTTAAATAAAGTTAAACTTGAATTCATGTGAAGATTTCTGTGAACACAAAGAGACAGAAACTCCTGCAGTTTCAGTTTCTCTCAGTTAGACGTTGAGGAGACACTGAGCTCCACCCAGAGGAGGAACAAAGGTTCACTGAGTTCACTCTCAGGGGAGGGAGATAATATTTACTGCAGTAAAACACTCAAATACAAACGTATAAATATAAATTTAATGTGACCTTTCACTGTTTTTATCTGACAGCTTCAGTTACTTTATACACACAAACATACAAATACATATAGTTTATAGATAAATCAATAAAGTACATCTGAAACCATCAGCCCATCAATCAATGAATCAATAACTGAACTCATTTATCTTATAAAACATTACTGATTTACACATGGTTTTCACAATAAGAGCCTGTATATTAATTAAATGAAATGAATGTGTTGTAAAGATGTTTTATGATGTTTGTATGAATTTATAATCTCAGTTAATACAAAAGTAAAAACATCTCATGGTTCCAGCTTCACAGACGGGAACATTTTTCTTTAATAATCTGTAATAATCTGTAATAATCTGTAATAATCTGTTTCACATTAAAGCATCAGAATAATCTAATGACATCAGAATTAACAGTTTAATACTTTTCCTGCAGTAAAAGGATCCGAACTGTTTCTCTTCCAGCGACTCATTTATCAGATTAAAGAAAACAAACCGGCCTGTGTGACGCCGTCCTCCCATCTGGAACAAACTGTTCTTGTTTATCAGTTTATAAACGAGCTGCAGGTCAGAGCGACGGCTGCAAGGTCGAAGGTTTGAGTCCCTCAGGCTGTTAAAGTAGACTCTTTTCAAACTGGTGTTAAGGCCACAGGTTAGACTCAGTGATCGGTTCACGATCAATAAAAAAGATCTTAATTTATTCATCGTAAAGCCAAAAGTGAAGATGAGAAACACAAACTCAGATTCTTCATGAAGCCGCTTTTATTTTGAAGTGACAATAACTTAGTTTAGTTAAGTATTTTGGTTTCACATCACAAAATTAACTACTACTTGATCAAGAATGTTTTCTAATTTACTAAATGTAGTTAGTTTTACGTTAGTAAGTTAGTTTTACTCTATTTATCTGGTTTTACAGTGTTAATATAGGCTACTGTAAAAAAAACTGCTAAAAAAAACAAATAATTTCAAAGAAACTGTTTTAACTTGTTTATATTTATATTTTTGTGCTTTTATCTAGTTTATAACTCTATGTTTAAGGAGTTAAGGTTAAAGCTTTTCTAAAAAAAGTAAATTATCAATCGATTTAAAGTTCAAAATTGTTAATAAAGTCAGTTTTATCAACTTTATTTAAAGTTAAATTAAATATTACATTAAATTATTAATTGTTTTTCACTTTAAGGAGTTTTCCCTCTTATTTCTCTTTAGATTTATTCACTTGACACTATTTGTCTTCTATAGAACAGTTTAAAATGACTGGATAGAAACAGTCAGTAAAACTAAAAGAGGACAAATATCGAGATTAAAAAGACACAAAGCAGCCAACAGGTGTCTGCTTGAAGCCCCGCCCCCTGATAATAGGCTTTAATTAGGACGGAACCAGGTGAGAGAGACAGACAGCGGGAGGAGCAGCTGAGGAGACACCGACTGTGGAGCTTCACATATTCCAGCGACTGTAACCGGTAATAATGAACCTGCTGAATGAGACCGAGCTGCGCCTGCCGCTGGCTGAATACGGCTTCGAGCGGCGCTTTGACGAGAGAGGAGCGATTGAATGGATGCAAGCCAACTGGTGAGACCTAACTCTATATTATATTCTAATTTAAACGTTAATAACTCTTAATGTGACTCAACTACTCCTATTGAGGGTTTAAATATCAGCCAGCAGTCAGGAGGAGTAGAGGTATTCCGATAAACTGAGCTCTCCTCAGCGGAGACGCTACGTTCCGAATTCCTTTAAAATGTCCTCCACTTTTAAATTTTCCGTTTTCTTGTTGAAGGTTCCTGCTGTTTAAAATATGAACAAATGCGGTTTCAGGGTGGTTGTGGTCCACTCCTTGTTTCGGCATACACCCTGTACGTCAACCCGTACCCATCCCCACATTCATTCACATTAACCGGTTTGTTCGATACTACAAAATGCTCCGTGAGAGCGTGAATGAAGGCTGAGGCCACAGCGGCGATCCAGTCAAATGTCTCCTGGTTTTACTGGAATAAACCTAAATTAAATAAATGAATTATATTTTATTAGTGCCGAACACAGAGGCTGATATTACTTATTCAAGAATAAATGAATTTATCTATAAATGACAGATACATCAGACGAGATGAGATGGAGAATGTAAAAGTGGTGATTTGTGCGGGGGATTTGGTGAAGCTTTCAGCGGCACAGATTTGGGGCAAACACGTAACACATTAAGGTATTCTCGGGATTACAACAGAGAAACTGCCAGAGAGTTATATAAAGGTGCTCAGTGGAGGCTGCAGGTGTACTACAGGTGACTCACCGGTGATGTCACACTTTACGGTGTATTTGCGGTATGTTGCGGTATTGAGACCCGGTTGATCCGGTAAAAGAGCTGATGAAGTATTAAACTATTCGCCGGAAACGCAAATAAAAACTCCCAGAAATATATATTTTTTTATTTCAGTATAAAGTTCAAGGTCAAAGTGTTTAACAATAAAAATAAATAATAAATTTAAATGATTATATAGTAAAGCCACTTTAATCAGACTCAGGTGTGTCCACTACCTGCTGAACAACTGTAGTTTTTGTTGTTGCTAAGCAACAGTGACTGTGCTCAGGTGCTGAAGATATAAAACTCAAATTAATTTAACGGAGCAAAATAGAATTCAGTTGTTTTTATTTTATCATCGATTCAATCTGAAGATAAAAAAAAAATGAAAATGTCCATTTTAGCACTTTAATGTTAGCATGAGCGTTCAAGAATTACAGTTTTAACATTAAACCAACACTGTAACGTTTTAGTTTCAGTTAAGTTTTAACCCTTCGTGTTTCCTCCTGCAGGAGTAAGTCGTTCGTGTTCAGCGCTCTATACGCCGCCCTGGTGTTTGGCGGTCAGCACTACATGAAGCCTCGACCCAAACTGAACCTGCGGCGGCCGCTCGTCCTCTGGTCGCTCAGCCTCGCTCTCTTCAGGTAACGACACACCTTTAAGTCTGTTTGTTTCCAGGTGAGTCTGCTCAGGTGTTTCTGTTATTTTGTCCACCCTGTGGTTTTGTTTTTGCTGACCGAGTCGTTGCCTTGGAGACGGCGGAGACGACCTCCAGCCCTCATGGTAACCGGCAGCGTGCTGTGGTGGAGGCTCTACTAACACATGCCAGTGGAGATAATTATGGGATGGCATTGTGTCTGTTCACCTGCCTCCTCATCGTCACATTAGTTATTGATCAGTTATTAAAGTGATTAATGAGACTTTATTGATCAGAGCTGAAGAATGTGACGTTAATGTTCGACCCAGTAAATAATTTGATTGATAAAGCAGCAGAACTTGACGGGTCATCTCTTCTCTTGTGTTTGTCTGCAGCATCATCGGCGCCATTCGAACCGGCTGCTACATGTTTCACATCCTGAGCAGCAGCGGCTTCAGACAGTCCATCTGCGACCAGAGCTTCTACAACGGACCCGTCAGCAAGTTCTGGGCCTACGCCTTCGTCCTGAGCAAAGCCCCAGAGCTCGGTCAGTCCAACACCAACACCAACACCAACACCAACAATAATAATGCTGTGTGATTAAACCCTGGTTCTCGTCTCACAGGCGACACAGCGTTCGTGGTGCTGAGGAAGCAGAAGCTGCTCTTCCTGCACTGGTACCACCACATCACCGTGCTGCTGTACTCCTGGTACTCCTACAAAGACATGGTGGCCGGCGGCGGCTGGTTCATGACCATGAACTACGGCGTGCACGCGCTCATGTACAGCTACTACGCGGCACGTGCTGCCGGCCTGCGCGTGCCGCGGCCCTTCGCCGTGCTCATCACCAGCGCTCAGATCAGTCAGATGGCGATGGGGCTGACGGTGAGCGGGCTGGTGTACCGATGGATGCAGCACGGCGACTGCCCCTCGCGCATCGACAACATCACCTGGGCCGCGCTCATGTACCTCAGCTACCTGCTGCTCTTCTCCAACTTCTTCTACCAGACATACCTGCGCCGGCGCACCGACGGCAAGACCGCCAAGGTGGAGTGAACGCAGCCGAGGCTCCGCCAGGGGCATTGTGGGAGGTTTCTCATGATGACTGATGCTGGAGCTGCTGAACTTTAATCTTTGAAATGAATCAGAACGTTTTATGAACTCTTGATGAAGCCATTTGTTCAAAGTCAAAAACAAACTGCTGGCGAACCTCCAACAATGGAAGTCTGTCAAAGAAAATATTAGTGTTTTTATGGAAGATAAATGGGGCCATGTTACAAATTTGAAGTATTTAAAAGGTCAAATTCTGAGTTTAAAGTTTTTATCTTCAGAACTCAGATAAATGTTTTTGGCCCTAATCGTCCTCCGTAGGTGTAAATGGAGCAGATCTAACCACAAACTCTCTTCAGATTATTACTAAACTAGTTTTGTGCCTTTTTTTTATTTTTTATTTCTTCTGATGGAAGTGTTTTCATTTTTCTCCGTCACAAAATATGAAACCAGCCGCTGATTCTCGACCTTCACTTACTTATTGATTTTATTTATTTTGAAGCATCCATGTGTCCGTTGCCTCGACACGCCTGACGCATTCCTGCAGGCCGTGCCTGTCCTGCTTGTACCGGTTTGAGCGGTTTGAGCGGTTTCACCTGAACAAACCTTCATTCACTGTCTGTGAGCAGCCAATCAGGAGGTGGCAGCTCTACAGGTGTGTCTGTGAGTCACAGCGAGGCCGATCTGACGTGTTAATGTTTGGTAATCGATTATAATCAATATTCCTTCCTGATGAGGTTTGACTCAAACATTTGGCAGCCAATAATCGATCATTTCTCTTCAGTTGCTGCTGAACATCTGAGAGCAGTTTATACTTCAGTGTTTTCAGATGTCCGTCTGATCTATTTATTGATTTATTAGTATTTATTTGACGTATGATGGCGGCTGATCGGCAGCCGGAGAAGTCTCCAAACGCATTGTTTCACTTCCACCAAATGTTTCACTTTAACTCACTTTGTGGATCACACGGTGAATATTTGAGTTTCCTACGTCGTCGTCTTTTCACCAGAGACTGTTTGTTTGATTCTGCAGCTTTATTATTATTATTATTATTATTATTATTGTTATTATTATTATTATTGTTATTATTGTTGTATTTTAAGTGTGTGATTGTGAAAATGTGTCTGAGTTTTAAAGGAAACCTTCAGCAGGAGAAGCTGATTCATTATTAATGATTTTCTGTATGAACACACTGAACTCATTTTATGATGCTGCTGTTGATGAATGAGAACACGAGATCTTCATGTTTAAAATATTTTAATTGTTTGAAAAGTCATAATAAAGAATCTCTGATACGTTTGTGCTTAATTTTATCGTCATTCATCGTAAAGGAAACACAGCATGAGACTCCTGGTTCAGTTGGATCAGAATGTTCCATTAGAGGTAAATGAACATAAATATAATATCTACCATGTGTAATAAAGTTAGCTTATAATGAATAATATAATAATGAAGTTTGTTACACAATAAGTTGTTTCGTGCTGTAAAGTTTAATATTTGGATATTTAAATATTAAGAAACAGTTGTAACCGACCAGCTAACAGCACAGACAATATGTTCCACTAGCTTAGGTCACGACCTTTGACCCTTATCCCTACATAGAAATCAGTCCACAGGCAGCAGAGGAACAAAGCTACACTACAACTTGTTCACTGATCAATAATCTGATCACTGATCAATACACTATTATAGAAACATACGGCAGCTTTCAGTCACAATAAAATGAGTTTTCTCTGAGTAACAAAATATCTTTGAATATGAAATGAGTTAAATGATTACTTTTCTAATCTGACCTCTGACCTGTGTGTGTGTGTGTGTGTGTGTGTGTGTGTGTTTTTTAGGGTTGTTTCTGCTCCATCTCCCTCCAGCTCTTCCACAGCAGCAGATCTCGACTCTTCCCCAGAGTGACGAGGCAACGCGGCAACTTCAGCCCGTTGAACTGACCGACGCCGTCGTCACGGCCCATTGCCAGCAACATAGTGACGTTACCTAGCAACCAGCAAACATCCCTTAAATGCTCCCTAACTGTAATTTGAGGCCAAAATGGAACAATAAGGTGTGTGTGTGTGTGTGTGTACCTGTGCGATACGAGGTCAGCTCCTTCCCGCTCACACTGTTGGCGATGTTGCTAACGGCAACGGCGGCGTGCAGTGCGGCGTGGTACGCCATCTTGGGCTCGTTGACGTCGGCGCAGTCGCCCACAGCGAAGACGTTGGAGAAACCTTCGACCTGCAGGTGATCGTTGACCTTCAGAGCGCCGTTATCGGCCAGGCAGCCGGCTGTCGGCACAAACAGATCCCCAATCATTATCTGATTATTGATCCTCCGGTGTTCAGGTACCCAGAATGCTACACATTACCACAGCGACGCACTCACAGAAGCTGGCGGCGTACGCTGCGGCGTTGACCTTGAGTCCGGTGCAGCAGACGATCAGATCCGTGGTCAGACTGTGGCCTTTATCTGTGGTGACCACCGTGTTCTTCTGGGTCACGTTCAGCTGCAGCTCCGACAGGTGGGACACCTTCTGACCTGAAACACAAAGCGGGTCCATAAAACAGGCCTGAGGAAACCGGGTCCATAAAACCGCCCTGAGGGAACCGGGTCTATAAGACCGCCCTGAAGGAACCGGGTCTATAAAACCGCCCTGAAGGAACCGGGTCTATAAAATCGTGCAGAGGGAACCGGGTCTATAAAACCATGCCGAGGGAACCGGGTCTATAAAACCATGCCGAGGGAACCGGGTCTATAAAACCATGCCGAGGGAACCAGGTCTGAGACAAACACAGAATATGAAGCAGCTCTTGGTACCCAGCAGCAGCTCCACTCCTTTCTCCAGCAGAACCTCTTTGGCCTGCTGTCTGACGCTGGGCAGCAGCTCCGGGTCGGCCAGCCCGATCTTAGAGTGGACCAGAACCACCTGGAGACGAGGAGAACATGAGAAACTCAAATCTTCCCTACGACTACAGTGTATAAAGTGTATCTGTCTCAGAGGTCAGTTCAGTCTCTGATCACCTTCTTGTCTGGATACTCTGTCTTGATCTCGGCTGCCATCTCAACACCGGTTGACCCTCCTCCAACCACCAACA
>JAGRRF010011991.1:44158-55717 GCA_019097615.1 Morone chrysops | reverse complement strand
CAGGTAAATATAGAGGTAGTCACAGGTATATATACAGGCACTCACAGGTATATACACAGGTATATATATATGTATATACACAGGTATTCACAGGTATATACACAGGTATATACAGGTATTGAGAGGTATTTCACAACGTTTTACAGCATACTGTAGTGTTTTACAGTGCAGTCCTTCAGAAGAGGAATGTGAATAAATCCGAGATCCAGCAGCAGCTCAACAGACTCATTTTTGCCTGTTGCCGGGCAGAATTCAAATCAGATTATCTGATCAGAAGACAATCAACCAAAAAGTAGCAACTGGTTCATGTGTCTGTAGTTTGAACTGGTAATCACCCACTGTACTGGTCCCAGTATGAAATACCGCTCTCCATCAGCTGACCTTTAGAAAATATAAAAACTGTCCAATCATTTTCTCTCTAAAAGTCAATAAAAGCAGCAGTGACGATGAATTCAACTTGCTTTTATTTCCTCTGCTGACAATCGAGGATAATTACAAATAACCCATAATGCCACACTGCCAAGTTAGTTACAGCTATACTATGGCACATATTTAATCTAATCCAAAATCCTAGCATTGCATATTTAGATGAAGACTTATAGGTGTGTGTTTGGGTATCACTTATTGTTTGTCTGTAACTGGTTAACAAACTTTTGAAGATGTGGCCCAATGCACTCAACAGGCCATAACTCTACAATGCTGAATTGGGACGGCTGTGGCTCGGATGCAGAGCGGGTCATCCACTAATCGGAGTGCAGAGATGGGTTATATCGGTGTGTGAATGTGCATGAATGAGGTAGTTTCTGAGTGAATGTGTGTGAAAGGGCAAATGTGGTATGTAGTGTAAAATCATTTTGAGTGGTCAGAAGACTAGAAAGATATACAAGTACAGGACCATTTACCATTTACCAATTGGATTGCAACCAAAGTTTGGAATGTTGTAAAACCATACAATTCTACCAAAAACAGATCCACAATAATACAGAGGATACAGAGGGCACACACAGGTCAAGGTCTGTACTATGTATTTAACTTATAAAAATAGTAACAATAATAACATTATTAATGTCATTTATTTGACTTAGTGCAGGCCAATAATTTGACAGTACTTGTATTTCAGAGACAATAAAGATTTGACAATAAGATACAGGACAGAAGGCAGTGTTATAGATATAGGGCAACAGTGAGTGCTGTAGATACAGGGCAGCAGTGAGTGCTGTAGATACAGGGCAGCAGTCTGTACTGTGTATTTGATTAAAATAATAGTAACAATAATGGCATAATTAATATTAACTTTCTTTAATCAGTTTTAATTAAGTCCAAGGCCATAAAGTATACCCCCTGTCAAACATTATTATAATAAGAAAAAATATATATATTCTGAATTTTCTCTCCTGTTCTCTCTCTCTGTCTCTCCCTCTGTATATTCCTCTCTCTCTGTGTCTCTCTCTCTCTCTGACAGACGACCACCCACCTAGAGCTGATGGGTCTTTCCTAGGTTTCTGGCTCTTAAAAAGGAAGTTTTTCCTTGCCACTGTCTCCAAGGTCTTGCTCATGGTGGGAACTGTTGGGTCTCTGTAAATAATACGAAGGAGGTTCGGTCTAGACCTGCTCTATTTGAAAAGTGTCCTGAGATAACTTCTGTTATGAATTGGCGCTATACAAATAAAACTCTTACTGCAGTCACGTTAAATTCCTCATATCCTAAGATTATCACTGGACATTCTTCTGCTGCTGGACTCGTCTTTAATGTGAACACACACAACCTCAGATTAAATTGTTTTAATCAGTGTTGTAGTTTCACAGCAGTGTATCAATCACAGTTTGTCAAAGCAACTTTAATTGATCATCTGTGTTCAATCTATGGAGGTTCCACTTCCTTTGTAGCACAGAAGGAAGTAGCCAGGGACAAAACCAAAATCAACTGACATAGAACCAAGAACCAAGTCTAAAGAAACAGGTAAAAACAATCAAAACTGGAAGGAAAACAGACACAAGAGGAGGAAAATTACAAAATAAAATAACCAAAGAAAACCCCAAACGAGAATGACAAACATGTCATATATCATATTTTAAAATCAATAGTAGCAGCACTTTTACTTGCAAAAATATAGTAATGGTGGAAATATATATATATATACTATAACTATAATTAAAGCTGCAAGCAGCGATGAATAGGCCCTCGCACTCCATGCAACTCGGGGTGGTGCTGCAGCCGGGTCACATGCAGGCATAACAGGTGCTGACCTAAACATGAAAATTTCACGTAAATCAGATCAAAGTTGCCATGCAGTGCTTTTTAATCACACGTGCGGATGCAGAGATATAAGCTTCTTCATTTTAAAGAGCGCCAACTTGTGGTGATGGCCTGAAATTGTGCATGATGCCTAAAGAAGACATGGGGAACTATGGACCCAAGCTTGGTGTCAATCGGACATACCAATGTGGAGAAATGGTCCACTCCCTTTTTTGACGAAAGCGGTTGCTGGCTCGGTCCCTAAAAAATGTGTGTTTGTGTGTGAACAGTGTGTGGAAGGAGGATCAGCTGAAGGTCAGAGGTCAAGGTCAGGTGTGTGTGTATTATTAGCAGCAGCTGTGATGAGATTTACAGTCAAATCCTTTTAACGCAGCACGCAACGAGACGTTTCAGACTGTGAGCCATTTAGAAGACTTTGAGATGAGTCAATTTCTTGTATAAAATCAATTAATGAACCTACAGCACATTGAGAGGTTCATAAAGAGTGTTGTGGAGGGTCAGGGTTTAACCCCTAACTTTAACCCTAATCAGAGAGATCAAAGTGTGCTGTGGATGATGAATGTTTTAGATGGGCCAATGAATGTATTAAGTTTGGTTTAGGGGGTTAGTGATTTTTATGGTAGAGGGAAGTCTGCTAAGAATCTGTTAATAAGTCACATTGTCAGATCAAAGGACCATTGTGTTAAAGAAGGCCTGAGGCCTTCACATGTGATTTACAGTTGCACTGTTAGGAGGAAACCAGGTATTTTTGGGTATACTGGATGGTATATAAGATAGGTCATCCTGAAAGTCTGGGAGAGAATATCCATGTCTTCTCTCCATGCTGCATGTAATAAAATGACTTGATTCATCACACTGGCCTGTAAGTTCTTCAGAGAACTAGCAACTCTCAATCTTTTGGAAGAATTTCTCCTACAGTGCTTTCTGAAGTAAAGGTCTAATGGGGACTGTGACAGATTTACAATATGCAGCACTGGAGGGTCCACAGATTACAAGTTTATCTCAGGTGTCAAAAATAATTGTTGGATTGTATTTATTGTTCCTGTTTAAAGTGCCAGTGTGTAACATTACTGTAATATAATATTCATAGGTATGCTAAAGAGTTGGCCAAGTTGAATCACCATGTTTCTAAGGTAGCCCAGAACAGATAAACCAAACACTGAATCTAGATAGCAACTGTACTGTAGTTTTTCTTACACACTCGAGGGTGAGTTTTTTTCTGTTGGTTGTAATCTGCAACTTCGCCACTAGATGGCACTAAATCCTTAACACAACCTTTAAATGAGAGAAGGTGTTTTTGCAGCAGACAGAGCTTGTGCTTTCTTGTCTCCTAGGTTCTTATGGATCCTGGTGGTGCCTGCAACCATGGTCCTGCTTGACCCCCACTGCTAATATTACTCATATTATTAGGGACCGAGCCAGTGACCTAATGTTTTTGCTATGTTTCTTATTATTATTTTTAGCCCCTTCAACTTCATTTTTGATGAACATATATGAAAAATCCATTTTATTTGGCAAAGTGGTCAGTCATGGTAAAAACTTTGATATTTCTAGGGGTCCACTATGAGCATGGCAAAATGGCCCCTCAGGGGCCCATTAACTGTATCCATTAACTTTCATTGCTATGCAGATGATACACAGTTATATAGTTATAGTTATATCAAGCCCAATGAAATTAATTAATTATCTAAATTACAAATATGTCTTAAGGACATACAATCCTGGATGAGCTGCAACTTTGTGATGTTAAACTCAGAAAAAAACGAAATTCCTGTACATTTTTTAAACTTTCCCTCACAAACTCACAGCGCTATCTGACGTAACAGCAACAAGTCTCGCGAGAGTTTTAAGGGAGGGAGCGAGAGACAGTCAGAGAGAGATGCAGTTTTCAGCAGCTGCTGCTGCATCAGCAGCATAAACCGATTTATAACTTTTTAATCAGGCCATCAGCCGGTTCAAGCTACATTAAGACCGATTTATTAGTCTGTGTACCGATGCATTTTCCGATTAAATCGGTTTTTGTTACACCCCTAGTGGTTTGTAATTGCCAGCAGTCCACTAGAAGGCCTCATGGAGCTGATGGCAGCCATCTTTCATTCTGACATTTGGATGATTCAGTGAAAGTGGAGAACCTGTATACATCAGTTGGAGGAGGTGTTGTAGTTACTCACTGTGACCACTAGAGTACAGGTCATCGGTTTAACTGTTATGACTCCTGTCTGCTCATCTTTTCCTCCTCTACTCCCTCCATCCTCTCTCCCTCCCCTCTTTTCCTCCTCCTCTCCTCAGACCAGCAGCTAACAACTGACACCTGAAAACTGGTTCTCCTGCGTTCCACAACTGATGACAAGTTAAAAAACCTTTAGTTAAAGAATTGTTCTCGTTGTCGATTTTTCAGTTAACTCCGTCAAATCAAAATACAGTTTTTATCACTGAAAACAGTTTTATGACTTTTAAAATCTCAGATTAATACCTGTATTTATAGGTCAATACATTGTTTCCACATTTGTACTGTTTTTAATTAAAGAAATTCAGTCAGTTATTTTCTGTTATTTTACAGTATGTAGAACAAGTGCAATCCCCACAACCGTAAAATGTTGTGGCGGCGCTCAGTGGTGGTGCTCGCTGGATTTTGGTTTTTCAGAATTACACTCAATTCAAACAATCAGTGATGTCACTGTAATCAGAAACCATTTCAACCAGGACCAAATGGTCAAATCAAGACCATTTAGTCCTTACTGAATAAAAAGAAGAGACACAAATAAAGAGAGAATGAGTTTCTTCCTGTAAATCAGTAAAGAAAAACATGTGCAGTTCACAGACTCATCCAGCAGGGGGAGCCATTCCTCTGCAGGTTGTTAATGAATTAATAAAGTCTGACTCATTATTATATATATAATTATATTACATATAATCTGCTTTTGATGTTCACTGAAACATGAAATTAACATGAATTCAATGTTTAATTCTGGGTGATGATGGATCAGATCTGAAGAAGAGGAGGAGGAAGAATGAAATGTAGACCAGTATGAGAAAAAGGAGAAAGAATAAGAAAAGGGGTGAGGAAGAGGAGGATAAAGAAAAACAGTAAAAGTAGGAGGAGGAGGAGGAGGAGGAGGAGTGTCTCTTCTCACTCTCAGGTTTGTGGAGGTTCAGATTCTCTGCAGCTTAGACTGAGTGTTGTTTGAATCATCGACTCTGATCTTCCTCCTCTCAGACAGGAGGAAGAGGAGGAGGTGGAGGAAGAGGAGGATGTGCTGCTGCTTCTCTTCAGTCTCAGAAAATTTATACCGACTTGTGTCTGCTTCAGCTTCGAAGCTAAAATTTGGTGAGTTATCAATCTTAAATGTGATTCTGTTATTTCTTCTAAAACTGATTCAGTGTATTATTTGTTTGACTAGAAAATGTGTCTAAATATAATAATGGAGTGAGAGAGAGAAAGATCACATCAATGTGAGCCAGTAGATCGTCAAGACCAAAATAACACTCAACATTTTTAATTTCATTCAAGCACTGAAAGAAGAAAATCTGATGAGAATGAAGAGCTTCTGTTTGAGGGAGAAGAAAAAGTCTGAAAGAAAAAATAAGTTTGGAAGCAACTCAACTTTTGACAAAGTCTGGAAACAGTCAACGTTTTAAAAGCAGAACAGCGATCTATGTTCTGATCTGGGTCTTTTTAATTGTAGTGAATGCTGAGCTGAAATCAACAAACAGCATTCTAAAGTCAGAGTGTGTGAAAACTGAGTGGAGATCTTCTGTGGGTCTGTTGGTCCTTATTGCAAACTGGTGAGGAAGTCTGGAATCAGTCTAGGTTTTAATTGAAATAAGATGAAGTTTGGAAACAGTCTTTGCACCCTGAATGTCGGTGGTCGTAGGTTCTCTTTCTCAGCGGAGCTGATGAAGCGCCTTCCTCTCAGCAGACTTAGCCGGCTGCATCGCTGCGTGTCAGAAAGCGAGCTGCTGGAGCTCTGCGATGACTACGACCGCGACAGGAACGAGTTTTTTTTTGACCGGCACTCGGAGGCCTTCAGCTTCATAATGCTGTATGTGCAGCATGGGAAGCTGCGTTTTGTGCCACACATGTGCGAGTTGTCTTTCTATAACGAGATGCTGTACTGGGGCCTGGAGAGTGCCGACCTGCAACCGTGCTGCCAGCGACGCCTCGATGACCGCATGTCCGACTGCTTCGTCCACTTCTTCCCTGAGGAGGAGCCACGGGACCACGAGGAGCCCCAGAGCCGCTGGCTAGAGAGGATGAGGAGGACGTTCGAGGAGCCCACGTCTTCGTTTGCAGCACAGATCCTTGCCTCAGTGTCAGTAGTGTTTGTAGTCATCTCCATGGTGCTGCTGTGTGCCAGCACCTTACCGGACTGGAAGACTGCCGAGACCCTGGACCAGCACAGGTAGGACGCTGAGACCACCTGAGGACATAGACTGTGGTGCATACATACATATATATGTATATACTGTATATACTCTGGTTATATGTTTCAATATGTGCTCATTGGTAACATTTGATTCAGACTGTGATAATATACATTGTTCATGTCTAACTTAAAATTAAATAGGCACAACATGGATCACCTTTGATTGGACCATCTTGTTCATCCATAACTCTGATTCTGTCTCTCTCTGATTGATCCCTGCTGCAGGATCATTGAGGCGGTGTGTATCGGTTGGTTCACAGCAGAGTGTATCGTCCGTTTCCTTGTGTCTCGGGATAAATGTGAGTTTGTTTGTCGTCCTCTGAACATCATCGACCTGCTGGCCATCACGCCATACTACGTCTCCGTTACCATGACGATCCTGACGGGGGAGAACTCACAGCTGCAGCGGGCTGGCGTCACACTGCGCGTCCTGCGCATTATGCGAATCTTCTGGGTGATTAAGCTGGCGCGTCACTTCCTCGGTCTGCAGACGCTGGGCCTGACGCTACGACGCTGCTACCGCGAGATGATGATGCTACTGATCTTTATCTGCGTTGCTATGGCGATCTTCAGTGCGCTGGCCCAGCTGCTGGAGCATGGCCTGGACCTGGAAGCCGGAAACCAGGACTATGCCAGCATCCCCGCTGCTTGCTGGTGGGTCATCATCTCCATGACAACAGTGGGGTACGGAGACATGTATCCAGTGACAGTGGCGGGCCGCGTGCTGGGTGGCCTCTGTGTAGTGAGCGGCATTGTGCTACTGGCACTGCCCATTACCTTCATCTACCACAGCTTTGTCCAGTGCTACCATGAGCTGAAGGTACGCTCTGCCCGCTGCACCCACACCTTGTCCGCCGAGTTCATCAACTGATGTCGCTGCCAAGGACAGGGGCCAGAAATGCTGTCGCCTTGGAGGGGACAACTTTCATGAGTCCATCAACAGACCAATGAGCAGTGGACACAACAAACAATCCCACCACCATTCTGCCGACATTACAGCTGTTCACTCAGAGGTTCATCAGCTGATCGTAACTCTGGACGCTGACGCTCAGGCAAGAAATACAGACCGAGGGTTCCCGGTTAGCTCAGTGGGTAGAGCTGGCGACCCATGTACCGAGGCTGAGTCCTTGCTGCAGCGGCGCAGGGTTCGACTCCGACCTGCAACCCTTTGCTGCGTGTCATCCCCTCTCTCTGCCCCCCTTTCCTATCTAGTTTCAGCTGTCACTATCAACTAAAGGCAATAAAAAAAATATATATATAAAAAAGAAATACAGATCGACATCACAGCATGTCCTAGGAAAACTTCTCACACCTTTTCACCTTCAATATAATCAATCTACATTATCATCAGTAATGTTTCAGTTCCATCAGTTATTAATAATTTCCCTGAAGAAGATCACAAAAGAAGCAGGGAATAATATTAATTTGTTGTAAACCTTTGTGTTTGTTGAATTGTTTGAAATCAACAAGTAAGTAAAATGATCTGAACACAAGGTTTTCCATCCACTATCACAATGATCTTCGACCTGCGCAGGCAGACTTAAAGATCCTTCTGGAGTCCTGTCGTAGTCCACGTAAACCCCTTCAGGTCTGATCCTGATCTCAGAAATAGAAACAGATCTACTTCCTGCGCCCCTCTGGACCAACTTCTCTGTGGACTGTCAAGGATTAAACCAGTAGTCTGGTATAACTGGATCTGTTGGTACCAGCTGGACACCATCCACGGTTTCCATGGCAACTGTAGACTGAGAGACAGGAAGTTGAAGTGTTGCAAACATTTGGTTTTGAATGTCATGATGGTGGAGTTGCTGAAGTGTTAATAATCTCACTGAAGACACTATTTCTTCTTCTTTGGTGTGAAATACTTCAAACCAAAGCACAACTGCACAGACTGTCCCTTTAATCAGTCTCACTATTTATCTGTTTCACAGAGCACTTTATCTCTGGAATATTGTTCATTTCTTCATTAAAGGACCAGGTTGTGTTCCTGATGAGTTGTTAATGAGAGTGATCAGTTCATGAGATAATCTTATAACCTTTTAAGGTAAGGAAAAATCAAGAAGTGCAGGTTTATAAATCTAATAAAAATGAACTCTTAAAAACTGCATGTGTTTGAGGTTTCAGCTGTATACTAAAAAACAATTAATAAAATGATATATTATGTAAATATATATAAAACAACAGATATTTTATACTTTTAAACTAATGTGTTCACATACTTTATTCTTCAATGCAAAACTGTTGAATATAGAGATATATATTCTTTTTATGTATTTGTATATATGTGTATAGATACTCACCAAAAATGCTGGGTTAAAAACAACCCAATCACCCAACCACATTGGACCGGGTAACTATTGGACCGACACAATGCTGGGTTAATTGTGGCCCCATAAGAATGGTTGAATATTTTATCCAAATGTTGGTTTACATTAGCAGAAATGTTGAGTTACTTCTACCTCAAGTTTTGTTACAATAGAATCTGTAAAATAAATATTTATTTTAATAGACTACACATCTATTAAACAGTTAAATGACTTGAATATACATCCAAGATTTGGTAATGGAAACCATACATGTATACAATAAACAATGCATCCTCCTTTATTAAAATCAGTGACATGGCAACGTTTCATATAAAGCTATAAAAGATAGTTCATGCATGTTTTCACCCGAAACAACCACAGTGTGCCATCTGTGCTGCTCAGCATTATAAATACACTAAACTGACATATCTGGAACATACTGTACTGATTCTCAGTGCATGTTCTGTATTTCTTATTATTATATTTAACAAATACATTTTAACCCTTTTTTTGGATGCTTCAACATATGTCAGTCGCTGTAAGAATTGAAATATTCTATGGGTCTCACTGGCACCCCCTATAGAGCAGCCTCAGATGTACTGGTAACCCTCTGGGACCCATACCCAACAGGAAGCCATTTTGGATTGATTGGCCATTTTTGGCGATTTGCACACATTGTATTTTAACTATTAATTAATCAGGTATGTGTATACATACAAAGGAATTTGACTCTGTGTATCGATTTTGTGGGAAATGACATAACTTGTCTTGACAGCTGCACCTCTGGATGTGCAAAGTTTAAAAAGTCCTTGTTGACTTTGCAGCTGAGCTAGCAAAGCATTTGACTACCTTGATTAGATAACTTCTTGTATTTGCAGGGGCGTTTGTAGACGCTCTGGGGGCCCTAGGCAAGAAGGACCATGGGGCCCCCCAGAATCATGATGAAGTCCAGGACTACGGATCAGTAAAGAAATCTTTTATTAAACAATTAACATATAAATAAATCATAAATAACATAACTATCTGAATGCAAACTTTACATACAATATATAAATAACAGAAAAACAAACATAACTGAAATGTGCAAAATTTTCAGAATGACAAAAACGCAGCCAAGCAAAAAAACAAACAAACAAGGAACATTTGCAGTAACAACTTTAATGCTTCATGTTAACATTTTATTTAATGTAACATTTAGGCTAGCAGACAATGTATGGATATATAGGATAGGATATACTTTATTTATCCCCGAAGGGAAATTCAGTTGTCCAGCAGCTCACATTTAAAAAACATAATTCCAAATACAAATTAGCACCAATTTAGACAGACTAAACTGACAGCAGAATTGATGCTGGTATCAGTTTTAACATTTGACAACAAATGCTTTATTCTTGGGAGAAAATATCATTGGCATTGGCAGCAAAGCAATAACTTATTGTGTGGCTATGAATGTGTTTAGAAGAAAATGGCTGAATTCACTTTACACAGATTTTAATGTGCAGTAAACTCTTTTGGTGCTTGGTGAATGACTGGGAGTTTGGGATAAAGTGGCAGGCTGGCGGGCAGCACTACTTTTCTTGTTTTGTTTTTCTTTTCATGTGCCCAGAGAGATATGTTCGCTTCATTTTTTCATCTGTGTATTTGAATGGGACCGCACATCGATGCCAGCTAGTAAGGGGCCCCATTAGGGAGATTCCCGACGTGTCATTGCAGTGTCTACAGGGGTTTCAAGTAGTATCGCTGATATGGAGCGATATCAGCCGTCTGTCGGGGCCCCCTACTAGCAACTAGCCAGTGACAACTCGGAAAGGGCCCTGTGCGGGGCATTTCCGATGTGTTGTCATTGCAGCGTCTAAAGCAGTTCCATTAATTTGTCATTGACGTCAGCCGTCCCTAGGGGCCCCCTTCAGCTCGGGGCCCTAGGCAATTGCCTGGGTTGCCTGCCCCATTGCGGCGTCTCTGTGTATTTGTCCTGATGTTTGGTCATGTAGTGGCGATTCAGATTGTAATCCTTAAACACAGCTACCTGTGTACCACAAACTAAGCACACAGCTTTACCTTTGACTTCTGTAAATAAATATTTAGCAGTCCATGTCTTGTTGAACACGCAGCATTCGGTATCAACTTTTCTCTTTTTTCAGGTGTGAAGGTCTTTTCAGACGGATACAGGTGTCACTGCGCTCTGCGTGTGAACTGACGGGCAAATGCTCCACCGGTAAACGCCAGGCGCTCAATGCATGGTAACCACGGAAACAGCTTTTGTTTATCACTGACAGTCCTCTTTGATCCTAGCATAAGCTAGCTGTATTAGCATATCGGGCTGTGGAGGATAATTAGCCGATTGGTCATTTTATTAACTTAATTAAATGTTCTTCCTGCGACAGAACAAACAGCTGTAGAGACAGAATGAGGTGGTCTTTGAGGAGGTTCAAGGTGTTTTTGAGGAGGTGAGAGTGGTCTTTGAGGAGGTCACAGTGGTCTTTGAGGAGGTCACAGTGATCTTTCAATTTTTTTCAATTTTATTTATATAGCGCCAATTCACAACAGAAGTTATCTCAGGGCACTTTTC
>JAGRRF010011533.1:26467449-26479467 GCA_019097615.1 Morone chrysops | reverse complement strand
GAATTCAGATCGCCCATCGCTCGCTCGTCGTATTCTCAACTCTATTTTAAACTCACAGAATACAACTTTTAAGGTCACAGACGGGTCAAACCTTAAGGAAGAAGCAATCGAGTGCAGATGCACAGAGCTCCTTTTTGGCCCGGACGGACCTGTAGCAGAGATGTAACGTGAGACACCAGTGGGGGTTACCAATGCACTGAACAGTGCCGAGTCAGCCGGAGAAAAAAAAGACGATTAGCTTGTAGGGATTGATTGATGTGAAGAACGTTACTTCATCGATCATGGAGGAGGCTGGGACTGGCTCGTTAAACACGGTAATATCAGTTTACCATTTATTTTATTAACTGTTTAACCAATGTAAAGTATACATATTGTTGTAGAGTTTTGTTTTGTCAGCCAGCAAAAACTTAAGTTTCATGTTCATCATTAAATTAGCCTACTAGCACGTGAAGATAGATATTTGCCAATACAGGATACTCTAGCGATAAAATAAGCTCATATAGTGATTGTTTGATCAGTTAACATACTTGTGTCCCCAGTTGTATCAGCAGATGGGGTGACCATTATGTTATTAATTGTAAGTCATCATGCATAAGGAAACTGTCAGTTATTATACATTTAAATTAAATGTTTGCAATAAGCAAAAATGACGTGATGTTACATAATAAAGTCTAGCTTGTCAGCCATAACATTTTCCATGAATTAAAAACATGTTAACGATTATAGAACAGTCTATGATGAGATTTGCGTTATGTCAATGCAGATCGGCTATAGTTATAGAAGAGGGTTGGTCCATTGACATGATAAGAACGGTGACTTGAAAAAGTGAAGTAGCCATGAACAAGCTGAATTCATAGGTGTTCAAATTTAGGAAAAGCTTAGATAAAACAATACAGTGTACTTTGGGAGATACATTTTTGTCCAAAGCATGCTGTGCGGTCTGCAAAAATCTTAGCTTGGGGTAAGTGATTATGGGCACTATCCAGACAGTTACAATTGAGTTTTTAGTACTGTTACTATGGTATAAGAAACCATATCTGGCCAAATAGTGTAACGTGATTTGCTACTATTTAATAATTTTGGTGGTTCCTCATACATAGCGTCCATCACACTTCCACACTGTCAATGTCTTACCATCACATTGATATTAGAATTTATTTATAGTTAAGTAATTTAAATAATTAGATTATTAGCCTACATTATCTCGCTACCTCTCTATATCTCACATCTGCAATTTGGGATATCATTAGTTCCACAAAAAATAATAACCTTACTATTAATGTATGTCATGATGTCAGAAAATAAGTAGTATTTTCAATGATTTATTAGAAAAGAATAGCACCATCTAATGGAATGTGTTGCATTAGGTGGTAGATGTTAACAATTTATTACATTGCTTTTGCATAACATATTCATTCAGGAGTGCTTAGGAAGACTGAGGGAAAGACTGCAGTGTGCACTCAACAACAACCCTCCTGACCTTGATTATTTGGAATACATAGTGACCCAAGAGAGGACCTTCATAAGTGCACTGCAGAATGTAGATCGTCCTCATGATGTCTGTGAAGCACTTGAAGAACTGAGCAGCTTGTTAGACCTGCGGAACACTCCTCCATCTTCTATCTCTGTAGTGAGAAGGATGGGTCCCCATGGACGCTTGAGGCTCCTGGTCACAGAGGACCACCTCCACAATCTTCTTCAGCTAGGTCTTACTGCCACGTGTGTTGCAGACATTCTTGGAGTCTCAAGAAGTACCATCAACAGGAGGATGCAAGAGTACAATATGTCAGTTAGGGGTCTGTACTCCACCATGTCTGATGATGCTCTGGATTTGGAAGTGAGAGCCATCAAATCTAGAATACCTCATGCTGGATACCAGATTGTCAAGGGGTGTCTTCAAGCAGATGGGCACCATGTACAATGGGCCAGAATCAGGGCTTCTATGCACAGAGTTGATACAGAAGGCATCTTATCAAGAATGACAAGTATGGGCTGTGTGGTTAGGCGAAAATACTCTGTTCAAGGCCCACATTTTCTGCAGCACATAGACACCAATCACAAACTCATCAGGTGTGTCTTTTTGGAATTTCTTGTAATATAGCATTACCAGAAATATTTGTCACTGTAATGTATTGGCATTTGTAGCAAAGTGATTGTGTGTCTTTTGTCGTTTTAATTAAACCATGTCCTTTTTTCACCAGATATAACATGGTGATATTCGGCGACATTGATGGCTTCTCTAGGAAGGTATATTTCATAATATTGCGATTATAATTAATCAGACAATCAATATTTTACCTTATAACAGTTTACAAATGTGTCATTTAAAGTGTTTTGGCTTTACAGGTGTAGGCCACAGCATAGATTTAAATAGAGATTTTTAGGTTTGCCCACAAATATGTTATTTTCTTGTCCCTGTTTCTGTTGCATATATATTATTCTCCGCCTGACACAATTTCATGTAGTCTTGGATTTGACCTTCTACAAATTATTTGTTATATCAGTTATTAGATAAGTATGTCTTGTCTTGATCAACTTTATTTTAATCCCAAATTCACAAATGTGTTTTCTCTAAGGACTTTACAGGCCCACAAATAAGAAAATCAACCTGCTAAAGGAAATATTTTGATAATGAATTATATCTAATGCCAATGATTTCATAACTGTTGTTACTCATGTCCAATTTTTCTTTCTGTAGATCATGTACCTTAATGCTGCAACCAACAACACAGCCAGTACTGCACTTGAGTTTTTTCTGGGTGGAGTTGGGGAATATGGATGGCCGTACAAGTAAGTAATGCTTCAGTCAATTTATTTTGAATAGTGTTAAAGTGTATCATCAGTAATTTATTAGGCATGTAATTGTCAGGATTTATTCAATACTGCATTTAGTTTTCATGAACTTCTTGTGTCAGGAAATGATGAGTAATTGAGAACTTTGTTTTTTGGATTTATTGTGTGGATACTAGTTTCGAAATCTAATGTGTTACAGGGTTAGAGGTGACCAGGGAGTTGAAAATGTTGACATTGCCCAGATGATGTTCACTGTGAGAGGCACAGGATGTGGAAGCTTTATAAGTGGAAAAAGTGTGCACAACCAGAGGTAAAGTATGCCTTTTGCAATGATGATAATAATTATTTTACATAGTTTGACTAACCTGTGGTGAATGTTTGTATGTATTTATGAACTGTAGAATCGAGCGCCTATGGATGGATGTTTGGACAGGCGTTACACACATTTACACACAGCCTGGAGGAAGATGGTAAATGGTAAATGGACCTGTACTTGTATAGCGCCTTTCTAGTCTTCCGACCACTCAAAGCGCTTATACATGCCACATTCACCCTTTCATACACATATGCATCAGGAGCAATTTGGGGTTCAGTATCTTGCTCAAGGATACTTCGACACGTGCCAGGAGGAGCCGGGGATTGAACCAAACAACCTTCCGATTGGGGGACGACCCGCTCTGCCTCTGAGCCACAGCCGCCCCTCAACATCTCAGACAGTCTTCACCTCTTCTGTGCTCAGTACACCTTCCTTCCTAGACTCAAGGTGGATTTGGCCAAGTTTTCGGCTGGTTGGAATGATCACCCTATGAGGACAGAGGGTTACCTTTCCCCAAACCAGCTGTGGGAGATTGGCATGCTGCAGCACCCCACCAGAGAGCCAGAGGTGTCTGAGGAAAATGTGGCAGTTGAGTAATAATGGCAGTGACATTTTTGTTCTGCCACTAAACATGATTTAATTTCTAATTTCTCCTCAGGGGGATAAATAAAGGAATTATCTTATCTTCTCTTCTCTTGTTTTAAGGAAATCCAAATCGAGGATATTGATTGGGAGAGCTCAGGACTATCCCATGGTAACTCTGCCAACCCAGGTATTACAGTGCCAGAAATTGAATGTCCATTGAAGGCCGAAGACATTGAAACTCTCCGCCTTGCCATTGATCCCCTTTCTCATTCATATAGTTTTGGAAGAGACATTTATTTGACCACACTCTCACATGCTTTGTACCTACTTCAAGATCATTGAGTTATACCTGTTCCAAACAGTGGTAGAACGTAAATGAGTACTTAAATACTTAAGTACAACGACATGAAGATTTAAACCAGTGCCTGGTCTACTTTGGCAACATTGTCATGTTTCAGAAGTCTATTTGTTGTTCATGGGACTTTTTTTCACTCCTTTTAGATTTTGTCATTTAATAATAAATATTTGAATCCCAAATAGATCCAGATTTTCACTAATAATCAAATATTAGAGAAGTCCAGAGTATTTTACAAGTTTTCTACCCCATTAATCACCTCACGGCCCCTTATACATTATATTTTGTGACCCTTTTACTTACATTGCGTGAAATATCTAAGTACTTCTTCCACAACTGTTGCCAATCTACATTTTAAGAGCTTTTAATTATTCATACTGTGTTCTCTTGCACAAGTACTACACCTTCCAGTCACCTAAAACTAATGGAAACTAAATAACCTAAAATAAAATGCCAAAGAACTTGGTGAAGGACATTTCTGTGACAAAAACATTTTAATGTGACAAAAACATTTTAATGTTACAATGCACATATGGAAATGCTGTAATGATGCATACTTTGTAAAATAAAATTAAACAATAAGCCTTTGTAAACATTTGTACTATTTTTGGAAATGTTTTTGCCTGCATCCCAAAGGAGAATAAAAAAGCATCTCAAATAACTAAATGTTAGCGGATGTTTTATTCAAGGGACAGGACTAAAAGAATGACTGCGTTAACGTTAAATGGCAGTGTATTGTTCATATTGAGTGCTAATCAAAAAGTAACTGCTGTATTCTTCAATATCTTACAAAAAAGGATTAACAAATATCTCAACTAACAACTTGAGTCAGAATGTGTATGCACTGTACTTGAACCATGAAACATCCATTTAGTACAGCATATTTGAAACCGCAACATTTACCCTAAACCTGATGAAATGCCTGTCCCAGATGGAAGGCTTCTGTCATGACTTGTTTGAAGTCAGTGTAAGTTTTCATATGCTGAATGGGCAGACTGATTGTATTACTACATGCTGCAACTGTTGGGTAGCAAACTGTATGAACACCATACTGGATGTGACAGGTGTGATTGAACTGCACAAAGACTCTGAAGTTTATCTTCTCCTCTGGCAAGATAGGAATGTGGCCCTGTCCTGTGAGCCACTGCAGAAATGTGCTGGGAGAGAGGGGACCTGGATAGTCACCCACCTCTGGATGATCACCTTTTAAAGCAGATAAAGCAACCAATCATGTATATGAAAGACTGGACATTGTTAAGCTGTACTAGCACAGGGGTAGAATTTGGAAATGTAATCTCTGACATACGTATACTTAAAATGGAAATGTAATCAATATGGTTTGCAAGAAAAACTAAATGAGCAATTACATGTTTCCAGCTCCTGCAAGAAGTCCTGAAGATGGTTCATAATGCTCATTTCCACCTGTTCTTTGTTGGAGCCCTTCTCACTGAACTCAGGATGGCACGTAGTAAACACAAAGTCAGCATCAGCCTAGTGAGACAAAGTAGCATTGTGACTCTACCCAAAACAAAATGGCTTAATGACATTCAACCTAGAGTCCAAGCAACAATATCCTGAAATAAATGTTTCACCTTTTAGACATGTTGTCATAATGGCACAGGCCATTCAACAAATGCAACTAATTAAATGTCCACAGTGGCCAAGTGCAGTTTCCTAGTCTGTGACATAACACTGCATGTGCTTTAGTGATTATCAGGCATAGTACCACATTGTCTATGTGCACTACACTATGATAAGACTATTAAGTCAGCTTGTTACCTTGATGATTTACTGTTTTATGGATGGACAAAAAAGGCTTGAATTTTGTTCAATTTCCACTGCGCACAGGCATATTCTTAAAGGAGGACTTGAGCCTACTTTGTATATTCTTTAGTGTGTGTGTGTGTGTATGTGTATCACCCTCTTCAAGGAACTGGACTCTGTGTTGTGACAGATTTGTCTACAGTGGTCACATGAGTTGCTTTTGCATTCGTTGATAGTACCAGTCTCAAATGCTCTCCAAATTACATGTATAGGCTACATATAGCTTCCAGACCCAAGTCACATAAAACATATCCATCTATGATGGATGCACAGATATTATTATTGGTGCCAGATATTTGGCTAATATAATTTTATATCTGTCACGGGAAAGATGCTTTATGTCTAAACACAAATAAATGTCTTAATTATTATAGTTCATTGAACCCACACAAATATTTAAAGGTCAAAGTAAGGATATGATTGATTAGCGGATATTTTGACATCACTATTAGAAGTTAAAAGTATTCTTATCAGTACATCCCTACTAAAGCCAACATTAACTCACCTTCACCTCCACCCCTGGGACAAAGAGTGGTTGGCAGATGTTTGGGTATTGGCTCATTAGATCAGCGAGACCATACAGTTTCAGACCTTCGTGTAGCTGGGAGAGAAGGGGCAGCAGCCGAAGTGTGGCATGGAGAACAACAGCACGGAGGTATTTTAAAAATGGAGTTAAAGATCAAACATCTAAACCTGAACATTAACAAACATCCATGACAAGTGCAAAGTGTAAAAACAAACATACCGAACTATTTCTTCTTTCTTTTCAACATTAACAGGTCCATGATAGCCACAGCTCAAAATGTCCTCCATCAGTTCAGTCATTGTAGTGTCTGTGGCTGACTCAACCTTAAAAAGACCCAAAAAGTTCCTGACCTTTCTCTGACTTTCTTGACCTACTACAGGATTCCATATCCAGCAAATAGAGTAATAATTAATGTTTTGCTTAATCTGGACCAAATGAAAGTGTGGTGTTGTAAACATGGGCCTTTATAAATTTAACAAGAAATGAATACAAAGCTCCATTTCTAGACTAAATGAAACAATATCAATGGTGACTATCGAACAAACACTGTATGACAAAAAGGAGTGAAAAAAGTAAACACCAGAATTGTCCCTGTCCAAAATGAAATCTAAGAAAATTCCTTAATTTTCAAGAATTCTGTTACAGCTGGGAATTCTGTATTACAAAGATGTGATACCAAACATTTTACAGCATTTAAAACATTTCAGAGCTCTTGCCTGGAAGATAAGGGATGTATACTGAGCATCACAGACATCCTCTTTGGTAATGTTCTGTATCTGCATATCCCCATCACACAGGTACTTGTAGCACCAAAGTTTGAGGCAGCTGGGTGGTGGTCCACCTTGAGCCAGACTTGCAGCCCAAATTTCACCAGCACTCCTAGAAAAGAAAGAATGGATTTGGAGTAACATATTAATGTCCTGAAGACTAGGACATACTGTGTAAAGATCACAAGCCACTATCTTTAGCAAAGCATTTAGCCTATGGATCAAAACAATTGCCATAAAAAAATCTAAACAAAATCAGACTTATATAGACGGCACTGTATTCAAGCATGGTATACCTGAAATTTGCTTCCACTGAGCTTTGTTAACAGCTGCAGATTTGGCCAGCAGGATGTCATCAAGACTGAGAGAGAAATCAGTGCCAGTTAGGCAGTGTGACTCTTTAAAATATGTCTATTCCTTTACGTCAGGGTTTCAAACAGTGGTATGTGTACTGCCAATAGTATGTCACTTACTAATGTGTAGTGCATGTGTGCAGATTTGTGATACCTTTTTGTTGCTTCTGTCAGGTCATAGTCTACTGGTGGTACCTTGTTTCTTTGACATGATCAGAGGAACGAGGAAGTTCGAACCACTGCCTTAGGTAATGGAGTTTTGAAAGAGACTATTTAAGTGTACAAACCTACAAAGGCTCTTTTTGGGTTTTGAACTTGAAGGACTGAAGTCAGCATTGCTGCAATGACAAAACACAAGGTGAAACCCATTTACCCACGTAAAATGTAAAATGCACTTCTTTAGCTCCATGATTCTGTTACCTCTCTCCACACTCGCTTGCATGTGCCTCCAGGTCTTTGGGAGGAAACTGTTCTGCACAAATTGGACACACACTCTGCAATTATAACCAGTTAAATGTTTAACATGACATGGGGAGACAAAAAATTATTTTAAGGTGTACACTCAAGACTTTGAAAACATACCTCCATGTTTGAGGACACCAAAACCACATCTTCCTCCATAGGCTGTCAAGAGGAATGAAAAAAGATAAAAGAAAAATAAATTCTGGCTTTTAAAGACAACAATAATAGATGTGTGATGCTGATATTCATCTAGCTTGATTGTATAGATATCTGACTGCTGTTTTTTAGCTTTCAACATGGGTTTTTGCATAACTGTTCATTAGGTAACATAGCCTAGACCTATTGTAAAGCGGAGCAAACACAAACGGCAACTGACAGTTTCATTAGTCAACGATGATGAAATAAAAAGATCTAGTGTAGTCATGTCTTATGTTAAGATATGTCCAGGAAATCTCTGTAATTGAGTAATATGTCCCTTGAAATTTGTCCAAACACTTTTTAACTCAACCAGAATACCATTGATGCTTGAAAGGTAATTACTTCACCTTCTGATTTGAGTTTATTTTCAAGTCTTCCATATCAGGCTTGGGGTGCCTATAATCCAGGTCTTCATCACTAATCTGATGACAGACAGGGCCAAGTTCTCAGTTTTCACCAATTTTATGAAGGCCTACCAAGTAAGTATAATGCAAGAGACATTCACAATATTCTTTATATATTCTTTAGACACATCTAGTATCAAGCTTAACAGTGTGTGGCAGTTGTTTCTGTTTTTTTGCAGAGTACAGCTATTTCTAATATAACAAATCCCCAAATTATCCATACAATGGGTCTGTACTTACCTCCTGTGCATAAGTATCTGAAGGCTTACATGTTTCAACATGCAACGCTAGGATTTGTAATGGATAGCTGGTGTGACAGGAGTGACACATTGCCTTTGGCATATTGTTGAAGGACCTGGAGTCAGGAGGCAATGGTTGAGTCTCTAGTTCCTCCTATATTGGAGCAATGTATAAGACATGTTTTCCGCCTCCACTTGCAGTCTTCAGCATTAGCCCAGTATATCCACTGTCCTCAGGAGACACCATATGTAGTTTTCGAGAACCCCATCCTCCTAACAAGAAACTTTGTTAAATTCTAGTGAAAATGTCACAGTACTCGCCACAATCTAATCATGGTCCAAATGATTATACATAATTTATATGGACTGTATGTCAATTAAATAATTGGATTGACCATGGGTAAGAGCTATGTACCTGTTGCTTTGTAAATCAGCCAGCCTCCAGACACACTTTCCAATTTTGGATATAGTTCTTTGAGTGTTGAAGATACCTTCAAGAGCAATAGAAAACATGCCATCATACTGATAAAAAGTTTTTATAGCAGACTTTATTCAGTTATTAGATGACAACAAAAAATTCTTGTCAATGTAGAACAGTGCCTCACCTCATCATGAGTGTAGTTCTCGGGTATCAGTGTGGACCTGCGTCCCATACCAGCTTGCAGATGTAAAACTTCTTGATTTCCTGTGGGAGTGCGCTCAGAAATCTTGGGTAGGAGATAAAATGCGAGTTGTATGTCTTTCGCTGGTGTTAAGTGTTTGGAAGGGCCTCGAATGCAGTGGCACTTTCCCTTGGATCCAAAAAGGGCAGGAAAGGACCTATGATGAGAATGTTTTAATTTAACATTACACAATACAACTCAACATCTCAGTAGGTATAGCTTGTGAAAATTTAAATGTATGTGTGTGTGTGTGTGTGTGTGTGTGTGTGTGTGTGTGTGTGTGTTGAAGGACCTGGTCATTTCTGTGTGGACACTGGGTCGGCCATCTCTGCCTTTGTCCTCACTCCTTCCCTGTCGGCTATCTCTCCCTCTCTCCTCACTCCTTCCCTGTCTGCTACACCATGTTAGGAAGATGCATCACATCATTTTATGCTTAGTAGTCTACATTTTCATGAATAGACTACAACAAATCAGAGGTCAAATGGTTGAATTATTATGTTAAGCTGGGTGTATGTTATTTGTTGTGAAACTAAACACAACACCTGGGAGTCTCTGGGGCCGTTTGCTGTTGGGCACTGGACCCAACAGGGTCAGGAGAAGAAGTTAGATTGGTAAGCAAATTTAGGTGCGGTCTTGCTGAATTGACCACTTCTGAGTTGTCTACCTGTCAAAAGTTTAACAATAAAGCAGTAGATTAGGGAAGCTACACAATACATCATGCACTTGACACCCCAATAATTATTAATTAACAATTATTGATGGCAGTTAGCTACGGTGATTGTGGCCACTCAAAAAATATGAATATCTTATGGGTCAATGAATGTCCGACATAGCTGGTGATACACATTTGTTTCCTATGGACTTTTCGTGGCAGCTAACATGCTTGAAAACTAACTCCTTTAACGATAACTAAATGGAGTGGCTGAAAGGCACACCTTTATTGATGACTTGTCGTTTTGACACACAGAGAGACCATCAAGATCCTCAACACTTGTCATCTATAACAAATTATTATAACGTTAGTATTCTATCTATAATTCAGAAATCACATAATATGTCTTTGTCTTGGCCAATTACTGACTTCTTCTACTGAGAGCATCAGAATTTTGCTACCATTCCTTTTCTACTATATCCAATACTAAATATTACTTTACCTAAGTATAAAAACTAGTTTTTAACTATGATGGTTAGGCTAAATACTTAACTAACATTGACTGGAGGCGATCACTTATCACTTAATATCTAATACATAGTTCCAGTGTATGACACTCCACCAAACAATGACAGAGTTTGCTATATGTCTGGAATAGAAGCAGGTACTACTTTATAAAACATCAAATGCGCTTAACATAGCATACAGCCAAGGTGTTGTAAGGAATGTGTTACAAGGAGTCAAGTTAAATTACGTTTGCTTTACCATTAACGTAATTTACGTGTGAAACTTTTTTATCTCGATCACTTAAAATGTTAGTTTATAATAATTAATTAAATCTCAAGTTAACTGACCATAATAAAGACAGCAACAATTGATCGTCCCGGTTTAATTCATTTATCAAAACAGATCAAAGCCAAAAGGTTAAGAATGCAAGATGAAGAAGACGAAAGTAGAGGATATTTTATACCCGCTATTCTAGCATATAACATAAAGCACAGTTTGTTTACTACATTAATTTAAGGCAAACTGTGCCAAATTCACCAGATCTAACAGGCATGCTTTCATTTGTACATAAAGGTGTTTCTTATATTATATATGTTTTTACTAACCTGAGGATGGCGCCTTGGGTCTTGCTTCGACATGCTGCACATTGATGTTCGGCTCAAATACCCATACCATGTGCCGTGAACTGAAGGGAATGCATTTGCGACAGGATTAACTCAAGCCCACTCAGGCTACAATGTTACTATCGAGTTTAGCTAGCTTGGTTAACTAACTGACAGGTCGCCACAGACTGCAATCACAAGGTAGCCCCGCCCTAAAGCATAAACTGCTTTATCGTCTATTTTCCTCTAAATAGGATCAGAAGTTTTCCTAAAGCATAAACTGCTTTATCGTCTATTTTCCTCTAAATAGGATCGGAAGTTACACCTTTAAATGAACATCATGCTGTGTTGAAAAGGACTTGAAACTGTTAAATAAAAATGTTTAAAGAGGTAACAGTCAGAAACTTATTTTGCCATTATTTCTGATGGAACTGGGCTTCTTTATCCAGTGAAGTCGCCCCTCTGCTGGCTCTGGAAAGAATGCAGGCTTACTCTGCACTCGATTGCTTCTTCCTTAAGGTTTGACCCGTCCGTGTCCTTAAAAGTTATATTCTGTGAGTTAAAAATTGAGTTGAGAATACGACGAGCGAGCGATGAGCGATCTGAATTCGTATTGAGCGATCTGAATTTGAATTTAGAGATTTGAATTTGAATTTAGAGATTTGAATTTGTATTGAGCGATCTGAATTTGAATTTAGAGATTTGAATTTGAATAGAGATTTGAATTTGAATTTAGAGATCTGAATTTGAAAGTACATAAAAAGTTGAATTTT
>JAGRRF010011533.1:26289247-26306432 GCA_019097615.1 Morone chrysops | reverse complement strand
AAATTAATATTCAACTACGTATAAAACATATCTCTCATCATTAAAGCTCTTCTTGAGGGGGGTTTGCGCTATGATATCACCGCGATGGCAAGGGAACTCCGCCCCGCTCCAAGTAGGGAGAGAGGGAGAGAGAAACACACACACACGCATCCAAACCTCCAGCCAGGTGGTCACTAAATAAAACTGCTACAACACCATGGAACAACGTCGGCATTACTTAATCCTTTGACCAGTGTTCGGAACAGCTATCGTATGAATACATATAGCCACAATGGCATAGCAAGCAGTTTTATAGACGAGGCATTCGGCATTCCCGTTTACCATTTGGACCCACAAACTTGCTTAGGTATAGTTTCAAGCAAAACACTTATAGAGCATGCATTTGGTATTCGTGTTTCCACTTTCAAAGTGTATGGCAATATTTCAGCTAAGTTAAACAGTTAAAAGATGCTTTGAAAGTTTAAAACTTAGCGCAGTGTTGACGCCATGCCATGGGCACACCAGTTGACGGAATGTCGTAAATAGCACAACTTTTAATCATGAATGACTTTAGATTGCGCTGATTCAATTTTTATTAAATTTCACTGTTACTGAATATTATCACATAGACGTGTTCAAGGGGGGACTCTTATCAAACATGAAGTTTTGCTGCAATCGGATCGTGTACGCAGAAGTTATGACAACTTTCTGTTTTCATGGCGAAGGATCAAAATTGTGAGCCACGGGAATCCACCCCACATCCACCCTGCTCGTCAGAATGACATAAATAGTGCAACTTTTAATTGTGGATGCCTTTAGATGGCTGTGTCAAAATGTGGAGTCGATCCGATAATTCCCTGCATGCGGGCGCCCGGTTAGCTCAGTCGGTAGAGCTGGCAGCCCATATACGGAATTGCTTTAGCGGCCTGGGTTCGAATCCGACCTGCAGCCCTTTGCTGCGTGTCATCCCCTCTCTCTCTACCCACCTTTCCTGTCCCTCTACAGCTGTCCTATCCAATAAAGCCATGAAAAGGCCAAAAAAATAACTTTAAAAATGTGGAGAGGGTGTCTGCCTCCAGAACCACGACTGGAAGCTGGTTCCACAGGAGAGGAGCTGGGGAGAGGGTGTCTGCCTCCCGAACCACAACTGGAAGCTGGTTCCACAGGAGAGGAGCTTGGTAACTGAAGGCTCCTGTTCTACTTTTAGAGACTATAGGAACCGCAATTAGCCCTGCATTCAGATTACATCCTCTGCTGGGCTTTCTTGGTGCTCCCACTTGAGGCACAAGTAGCCCTGTATTCAGAGAACGCAGTGTTCTAGAGGGGTAATAGGGTACTATGAGCTCTTCAAGACAAGAAGGGGCCTGACCCTGTCTGAGTTTAACATCATTTCTAATAATGTCGCCTAAGGGAAGCATATAAGATGAATAAAATTGGTCCAAGCACAGAACCTTGTTGAACTCCATGACTTACTTGAGTGTTAATTGAAGATTCATCATTAACATGTACAAACTGAGAACACTCGGCATTCCCTATCAACCTTTATTATGTCTGTGCTTTTACTGGATTATCACATTGCAAGTCAACATTAGTTTTTTTGCCCTAAAAAATAAACTTGATATGCCTCTTCCTGTATGCCAGAGTCCCATACGGAGATCTTACAGTGACCAAAGCTTTGGCAGGACACCGCCAGGCACACCGACACAGCTGAAACAGGCACTGGCACTGCCCAGACACCCATCCAGCTTGTGAGTACCCATGCATTTTGTGTCAATAGTAGATTATGGTGCCAGGGATGTAGATAACAGTAACATTGTCAATGTTTCTGAAATAAACTGCACTCAGAGTGAGCTGAGACACACAAAACCAGAGGGTTTATAAGCTTTGTTACGGGTCCGCTTTTTATCATTACCATTATTATAATGTCAGTGAATCTCAGCTTTTATTACAGTTTAAATGGGCCAAATTCATTCCCAGAGACTGGGTTGTGACCCACGTGTTTTTCTTATTATTTATAAAGTATCAAAAATGTGTACATTGTTTGGCTGATAATGGAAAAACAAGATCCTTAACTCCTGCTAAATGAATATAACTTTTCTCGATTATAAAGTGAGCTTACATTCTGTAAGATGGATATGGGATCTCCAGATAAATGCTACTGTGAGGAAAACCAAAAGCCTGTTAACTTAAGTGCTTTTATTTTGTCTCATTTATAAAGTATTTTAAATGTGTAATGTTTTACTGAAGATGAAACGATTTATCATATGTATAACTCTTCAGAACAGCTGGTTTACCTGCTCAAGAAAATATGACGTGATGCAGAAATAACACTAAAAATGCATTTGTACACTAATTTGCTCTTCTCACTGTGAATGGGGTTGCCATGGTTTGTCATTTTTAACAAGTGGGTCCCCAGGAAAAGAAAAAAGATGGGAAACACTTGTCTACATTACTCAAAAGGGGCGTGCCTCTTATCATTGTTTGCCAGTTTGAATCTGATATCAAATGTGTGTTTTCAGGGGGCGCCTGGTTAGCTCAGTCGGTAGCGCTGGCATCCCATGTACTGAGGCTGAGTCCTTGCTGCAGCGGCCCAGGGTTTGAATCTGACCTGCGGCCCTTTGCTGCGTCTCTCTCGGCCCCCCTTTCCTATCTATCTTCAGCAGTCTCCTTCAATTAAAGGCTACTAAAAAAACAAATGTATGTTTTCAGAAGGACTCTCTTTTTAGCTAAGCCTGAATCCTAGCTTACTAGCCTTAAAGGACCAGTGTGTAGAATTTAGTGGCATCGAGCAGTTAAGTTGGAGATTGTAAAAAAACTAAAACCCTATGATTAATCCAAGCTTGTAGGAGAAACTACTGATGCCCCCGAAAACGTGAATGGTCCTATGTAGAGCCAGTGTTTAGTTTGTCCATCCTGGGCTACTGTAGAAACAAGCAAAGCTCCAGAAATGGCATGTCCTATACTTTGCACAGTGCAACTCAGTAGCATCTTTTGATAGACCCTCACTGCCTTGTAAACCTCTATGTCTTTGCAACTCCATCTCCCAAGTGTATAATGCAGGCTTGTCAACTGTCAGCTGAAATTCAAACTTGACAAAGATCCTCCAACTGTGGGTTGAGTAGTACCAGTCATGACAGGTAAGCTGATATTTGAGACATTTGGCCAGTCTAAACAAGGTTCCTATGCAGTATGGAGAAAGTATGATTTCAGTCATTTTCAGGTCTGGATATGTATAAAAAAAAAGAAACAAGAGAATGGAAAAATATTAGTTTTTCCACACTATTGCCCCTATTCAGTTTTCCAAAGTATAATATTCAGAATTTCTTAAAATTAACTGACTATACAAGCAGAGTGTTTTTCATGGCATTTGGAGCAGGCAGCAGGACATGTGTAAGTAAGCCTTTATGGCCGCATTCATCAATGTTTCCATGGACATGGAATAAAGAAGGCTGCACATATGGATGCTGTAATAGTAAACATAGTATAATAATAATAATAATAATAAATAATAATAGTGTACATAGTCAGAATGCAACACACAGTTCGAATTTAAAACAAAGATAAGTGATGTATAACCAAAAGTGGGGCTAGGTATCTGCCTCAGTATGTTTTGAAGCACAGACACACAACATTTTCAAATGATACCCTTCTGTTGTAGAGATCTATTTATGAAACTAAAAGCTATCAAATAAAGTGACTTGAAACTGTTTAAATGTGTTCAGTTCAGTTCTTGGGTTGTGTTTTGGATGATCTGCAATTTGTCTTAAGTTTCAAAACTTACTTTGAAATCTTAAAGGTCCAGTGTGTAGGATTTTGTGGCATCTAGTAGTCTTCCGTGCTTCACCCTCCCCTTCCAAGCCGGAAAGGAGAAACTATTGTGGCCCCAAAATGCACGAAAAACATGAACGCCCCTATCTACAGCCAGTGGTTTGTCCCTTGTGGGCTATTGTAGATATATAGTAGTTCAACATGACGGACTCCACAGGCTACCCACAGTGTCTGTACATATAAAAGGCTCATTCCAAGGTAATTGAAACATATATATAGGTGATTATACACTGATGAAAACATACCTTTTAAATATACCCATTAAGCAGCTACAGCAACTGATGGGCAACAGTTGTTGTCCTGTCTATATATTGGTCTATACCTCCTAAATAGTAATTTGTGCCCCTTCTCTCCCTGTCCCTTTCTCCACCTTTACTTCTTATTCTTTTCCTTACTGCTCCTCCACCAACTCTTCTTTGTCTATCCTTTCCTTTATTGATTTCTCTTTCTTTCCCTTGTCTCTTGTCTTTAACTTCCTTTAACTGCTTCCCTTTTTTTCACTGTGTAATCCTCTTACCCACCTTCTCTCTGTGCCTTCACTTCTCCTCACTGGCTGCAGTCGATGTTCAGGCCGTCTTCTCCACCAGCAGTCCACTGCTTATCTTTCCTCTCAGGCCAGTGATCCTCAGGCCCAGCCTCTCCTCTCCTCTCCCCTCTGCCTCCTGGCTCCACAGTCCATTCTGCAGGCGGCCAGGCAGCTGGGCCTGCAGGCCTCACAGCGCCTCCTGCAAACCGTCAGCCAGAAATACAGGTCTGAGTCATGTTTCAAAGCATTCAGTGAGCCCCTCGTCGGTCCCAAAATAAGTCCATTCACCTTTAAATGAGAAAGACATGAAAATATATTTTGTTGCCAAATTATTGTACTTTTTTTCTATGGAAACATGTTGGATTCCCTTGAAATACAATATTTGCATTGTTATTCTGACTTAACTACTTACTATCTCATAATTCTGAGATATGTTTTCATGACAAAAAAAAAAACTTTAATTCACAAGATACCTACAGCAGGCTGTCCATACCCAGGGCCTCCTGAGCCTAACCCAAATCCTTTAACCAGTCTCCAGCATGTTCAAGCAGGTCCTGGGCAGATTTTTTCCCCCATGAAAATCTATCACAGAATTCTTAGAATTTGTTAATTCATAAAAATACAATACAGCAATACAAATGTAATATATCTCCGTCCATAAATGAAAAAGCTTTCATTATCTGGCATGATTTACATACAGAAGGAGCAACATAAAAATCTGCTTTATTATTGTTATTTGGACTAATGCCCACGCTGCTAAAATAAGTTTATTTTACTTGTGTTGTCTTCAGGAACAAGTCCTTCATTTCCATGCAGTTATCGCTGCATTCATTTTGAATTTGGATGGTCTTTCAGCATCCAGTAACTCTCAGCCAATTCAATTCAGTTTCAGTTCAGTTTTATTTGTATAGCGCCAATTCATAACAGAAGTTATTTCAGGACACTTCAAATAGAGCAGGTCTAGACCGAACTCTGTGGCTTTTCTTTACCTAATGTCTCTCTTCTTGCCACCTACAACACTTACTTTCTTTGAAATTTGGCAGGGATCCACAGATACAGCTGTTACCTAATATGTATTTAAAGTTATATTTCTTGTATTGGGTGATATTTTAAGATAATGCCCAACGAGGTGTCCATCATCAGAAATTAATAACCTGATTATGGACACCTCGAAGGGCATCATCGTGCTTATACCATGGTCACTTATCAGAAGAATCTAACTCAATTAAATTGTTTTTGTATAGCACTGAATCATAACAGAAGTTGTCTCAGAACACACATCGTACGTACATAAAAGTATTTACAGAGATCCAGCAATTCCCACCATGAGCAAGCACTTGGCGACAAGTGGCAGCAAGGAAAATCTTCTCATAGGCAGAACAGTCTCCGTGCTGTGGTGTTCAGAGGATGAGGCACAGATGGACCACACCTAGTGTTGTGAGATATTTTTATGAGAAATTCAGATTTTGCTTTCATTCAGTTTGTTTCAGCGCATTCATTTAGAACCGTGAACAGACAGTTTTAGTAAGTGTCCTACATCAGCAATTCACTCAGACCATGGTATAAAGCTGGCTAAATTACTTACACAAATATCTGTAGATAATCTTTTCTAACCGGCTAGCACATGTGGAAAAAGACAGTATGCAGTTGCTTTGCTTTAACTGGTAATGTGTTTAATCTGGCTCAGTGGTGTCAACAGAGGGCTGCATCCTATTTTAATATAAAGCGGCATCCAGGGTTCCTGCATCTGCCACTACCTTTTACATCTCGCCACTAAAACCTGTGCACTGTCCCAGCTGTGATATTGTTGAAGGCCCACCAGACTGCAGTTTCTGTTTCTGTCTTATTGGACTTAAGATTTAGCAACCAAAAGAAGCCGCCACCAGCCAGAGTCATGACCGAGGTCCCTGCTGCAGCACACGTGGAGCATAGCAATAAAAGGTGACTGAAAGAAAAACTGTGTGTTTGTGTCAAAACTACTACCACTCAGCCAAGGTTTGGAGTCATGTTTCTGCCCTGCAGCTTTAACAGCTGCTGGGGTGCAGTCTGTGGAATCTTAGTCTCATAATTTCATGTGAGAAGAAAGTTTGTAACATCTGGACTAAATTCAAGTGAAGCAACACCCTGGTTGCTTGTAAAGATGAGTGATCAATTAATAGTTAATGGTTCAGAATGAATGTTCATGCTGTGTTCAGGCTGACATTAGCACTGAAAAAACTGTCTGGATTGTCTATCAAATAAGCTGACCATGGCACAGCTCTTGCAGGAATACAATGTGACATAATCAGGGAACGCACTGTTGTCCAATCAAATATGTGTAAACGCTCATTCGTGGTAGGTTCCAGTAGAGAGAGTCCCCTCGCCCCTCAGCAACACAGCCACTTGTATAGAGCGAAGAAGCTTTCCATGCTAACAAAAACATTGGCATTTAATATTGCGCAGGCACAACTTGCAACATGGGATCAACAATGATAAATCTCACCTGTTGCTCCCATCTGCATGTGCATGTTCAAGCTCATTTACATACAGAAACTCCAAATAGGGCCACTTTAAACGTCGCAGTAGCCTTAATGTAATAATAATAATAACTTTATTTTTATAGCACCTTTTCAGGAATATGTTTTGTCAGGTTGTCAGTAGAGTATAAATTTGTTGATAAATCTGTATCAAGGCAATAGACTAGATGAACCGGTATACCGGTTTTAATTTTCTGTCATACTATTATTCGCATACTTCTATAGACATATAGACATAGCTTCAATTTGTACATGACAGTGTGATTGACTTCCAAATGTCTGTGATGTCACAAAATCATGCTTGTAGGCCCCGCCCCTTAAAATCTGATTTTCAATGAGCACAGAGAAACTTTGCAGTTTCAGCAGATGAATGTGAAAACATCCTTCTAGAGTCAAACTCTGCACAGACAGCATTCAAACAGCACACTGTAGGGACAAGAAGAAACACTGATTTCTGACTGGAGGGGACTTTAAGTTTGGTTTCTGTACTTCGGCCTCATACGTGTTGTCTCATTCTTCTGTCTGTCTGTCTTTCTTCCTGTCTGTTCAGGGCAATGGAGAGCTGGAGTCCAGAAGAAGAGGGCGGAGCTGCTGTCGAGTTTATCATCCTCAGAAGACAGGTAGGCAGTAAAAGAGGCCAGTGTGCCTCTTCATCTGTCTCCGTCTCCACTCTGTCACTCTTCTTTTTATTTTTATGCTTTGTATGTTGTCACTTGTCTGTGTCCACCTAACTGTGTAGGTGGTGAAGATGAGTCGCCGGCTGGCAGCACTTGAAAGGCACAGCGTTGAGCGGAGGAATACCGAAGTTGTTCTGTTCTCACTTCTTTTCTCCGCCTGCCTGCTCAACATCTGGCTGTGGATCCGCAGATAACACATACTCACTGTATATGCACGTAATCACGCAGCGAGAAGTTAATAAAGTGGCACAGAGAGCACATTAGACACCCACAGAAACAGTCTTTGGAACCCACTTTGGCTTTATTGAGTCAACACAATTTTATCTAGGGGGATCGGGGAAACTCTGTTTCGATCAATCACCATGACTGTCCTCATTTTTCAGAGTTGTTCAGAGGAATTCTGGAAAATGTGTGTGAATGCTAATTAATCACAGACTTACAGACTTACATAATTGAGGGTGTATCATACTGTCCACCCTGCTGCTCTCTTCCGGAATTAAGGCCTAATGTCAAACTAAGTTTTAACGTAATTTTGGCCCAATCTGTAACCTCAAGGTAACCCCTGAAAGATTTGAAATTTGGCCTAAATTACTTAGTAAAAATATCCTCACTGACAAATGTAAGCATTCATGCAGACACATAAATACATACACAGTACTTGGTAAATACTATAGCTTTCAAGAAGCTATGGTCTTAGGTCTCAGGTCTCAGTGAAGAGAATGTAAGACTTAAATGTACAAAATAAAATATGTAACTTAGGTCTAGTGTTTTATAGACATTTTAATGTGGAAATGTTACATATTATAGCTTTAAGACTGAAATCCGGCCATCCATTTATAAACTATACCTGCTTATCTTTGAGGGCTGTGGAGGGGCTGGAGCCGAGCCCAGCTGATCTTGAAACCACTAATCAATCCCAGGGCTGATACATGTTGCATATAAAGACAACTATTCACACCTCCACCAGCAGGTTGGAACCAGAACTGTCTTGCCATGAGGCATAGGTGCTGACCACTGCACTGCCCTAATATTGGGATCTGAGTGTATGAAGTTTGGACTATTACTGGAGAACTTTAGCCATTTTAATTGTCCTAAATTAAAGGTCCAGTGTGTAAAATCTAGGAGGATCTATTATCAGAAATGGAATATAATATTTATATGTATGTTTTCATAGTGTATAATTGCCAGAATATAGGAATCGTGTTTTTGTTACCGTAGAATGAGACATTTTTATTTACAGAGGGAACTGGTTAGCCTCTACTACGGAGTCTGCAGAACCCCATAATAGTTTTGCAGCCACCATAGTTTCTCCTACATGCTTGAAACAGGAGGTGTATAATATATAATCTGCAACTACACCACTAGATCTCACTAAATCCTACACAGTGGACCTTTAAAAATAAATAAATAGTGAATAATAACTGGAGATAATATTTGGAGACTGGTGTGTTTTTTTGTCCGCTGTGGACAATTGATTGTATGAGTCAAAACCTTTAAAAGAGATTCATCGTAAACAGTCTTCAGAGTTTAAATGTTACTCATCATGTCTATTTATTCTTAAAGCTGTGCCATGTATGTTTATCCAATAAAAGTAGATTTACATTTAAATTCAGTGCTTTGTGCTGTCGTTTTTGATAGTTACATGCTGCAGACACAAATCTAATTTTAATGCAGACAGAACCTAAGGTTTCTAAACAAGTAGTTGCCTGTTTGCTTCTAGAGTGCCCTTGAGCATGGCATTTAGACTGTGCTCCTGTTGCAGGGACACAATGTTTGTTTTGCCACAAATGTCTTCCCTTTGTTTCCAGTTTATCCCTACGGTGTGTGTAATATTGTCACTAATGTGGGTCTGTGTAACTAAACACCAAGACAAAAAGTCTCAGCATTCATTTATTTAACAAAATAATTAAATTAGTACTAACTTAACCCATTTATGAACCAAACATTTGGAGATGTTTTTGGGAATTTGTCAGAAAAAGTATACAGAAAGAAAACTAAATGACTTCATACCATAATATAAGAAATTGTGAGATGAATGTTGTAAAAGAACAGATGATTAATTAGAAAATTGCTTTTAAATGAACTGATTGTATAGCAAAGACAAAATGACATACAATGAAATACAAATACAATAGCTTTTTGTGGTTTGCTGGTAAACATTGCAAACTGCTCAAACTTTACTACAGCAGGAGCTGAAGTCAGTCCTCTCCATTAAACTTCACAACACTTGGAATCAAGCTTTTGTTTGCCAGGAATTTGTCACGTTACAGGAAAACGGTTTGTACATTACAGGGAATGACAGCTGAGCTCCACATGCTAACAGACAGCAAAGCTGCAGTAGGTCATTTATGAAAATAACTTTTTGTCATATTTGCTCAAAGTTTCACTTTATCCTGACAAGTAATACATGAGACAGATTATCTGTGAAAAGCTCCCAAAGCTTCAAGCCACAAAACAAATTGTTTACATATTTGACCACCTGATCAACTATCTTTCTTGGCTCTGATTGGTTGTTTTTGTTCAGGCCTGGTGGATTCTTGCAGATACCATTAAGAGAACTAGGAGGAGCCAGAGGAAAGTCTGTTCTTTTTTCACGGTTTATCTGTCTCATGTACTACTATCAGGATAAAGTTTCAGCGAATATAACAAAAATAAGCCTTAAATGAGTTAAGTACCAGTTATGACAAGTGCCTGGTAAAGACAAACACGACTCAACCTGAAATTGTCATCGTGGCAGGTGTAGAGACAACATAATAGGACTATTTTCAACTACATAGCAGAGAAAATGGCTTCAAAGATCTATTCCCTTACACAAAGTGTTAGTACACACTGTTACTCCAGTTAGTGTGTGCATGGCAGACTACAAGCTGTGGGATGCTTTGGTGCAGGACCGAGGCCTGTGGTGAGCTCTCAGGTGGGATGAGGAGGCACATATCTGTCAGTTGCAGTTTCTGTCCAAACTTTTCAGTCATCAGTACTGTATAATGAATGAGCACTTTGGATTAAAAAAAACAGACACCGCGTGTATGTGTAATTCGTTTAAGAGTCAGCACGAAAACATCTCCCTACTTACAAGTGCCTTGTGGAAGCACAGTAAATAAGCTGAAACTATTCATGGATTGACAAGAAAGGTCTGGGCAATCATTTTTAAAACTGCTTTGTTGTTGTCTTTTTATAAGCACCAGTGCCAAATATCCACTGCTTCCAACTTCTTAAATGTGTGTAAATATGCTGTTTTTTAGGTGCTTGAACGGGAATGGAGCTGGTTCCCAGTTGGTGGAACATATGTTTTTCAGACCCTACACTACAGTTGCAAGACAAGATTTTACAATCATGTTACATGACACTGTGTTTAGATGAAAATGACACAGGACTCAACTGATCCCAGCGGTACGGTACATCCATTCAATATTTGGGATTACATCTTTTGCAACCAGGAGCAAAATAAATGTTCTAGTCTGATTAATAAGATATCAGTCACATGAGAACATTCTGTGAAACGTGTGTTTCAGGGTTGGGAATCCCAGCAGCAGAAATGTAAAAGACTTTGCAGCTACAATTTAGGGCTTGTTTTTACTGGAAAGAATGGTTCCCATGGTACTGGGTCATTAAACACATTCAAAACCTTACCAGGAAAACAAAGCAGCTTTTGAAAGGATGACTTTGTGAAGGTCTACCATTAGAAACCTGCAGTGATCCCACCTGAGGCCTCAGGGTCCATTGTCTTCAAGATTTCAGCTGAGCCCACCAAGAGACATCACAGTACCAGCATAAAGGACACTTCATATCGGCCGGTGATGGCAAACATTACTGAACATATTTATTATTAACACTGGCATTGTGCTTGTTGTTTAGTTTGTAACGCTTTCACACAATCATGAACAACACATCATAACAAGCAACAGACTTTTACACTCACCAGGAACTTTCTTTTTAGGGACCCACCAATACTAATATGGGATCAGACACCAGAGCGACGCTGGACTGAAATGTGTGCTGGGAAGCAAAGCAACTCTCTCTCTCTCTCACACACACACACGCAACTGTAGGTTCTGTTCACCATTTTGCTGAATGGGGTTAAGTAGTGGTCTAGGTCCTTATTCCTCACTAAAATGGTACACACACAACATACAACATATCTGCATTCCTTATTAACTTCTGAGGAAACACAATCCTTTAGTGACATAATCCTAATGACTCTCCGCAATTACAACATCGGTTAGCAGGTCATTCTTTGCTTCTTTGGTCCAACATTTTTGGTTTTCAGTGGACATTTTGAATCTAACTACACTAACCTCACTGGCAATGTAATATTTAACCACAAAAGTCAGAAAACATTTGATTTTCAAAAGGCTCAGTTATTACTGACTTTGTCACTTGAGTTTTCTGTATTGCTGCTACAGCGTTGAACAGGTTGAACCAGCAACACCTGTCACCACCATAAAAACACTCATAGGTAGACTATGTACACTCCATTGAACTATACAATTACATTTGTGGAAAAGCCTGACATGCCAATACCTTGAAATAATTGTAGACTTTAGACTCTAATAGTCTCTGTTAACAATCTCAAAATACTTTAACATAGTTCTTGAAATCAGAGGAATGACATCACCCCAAACTGATTTTAAGACTGAACATGTGATGCCTTTTTAAGATGGAGCTTGGGTTTACAGGGATCACCAATCCATTGTTACCTTTGGTCAAAAGAGATGTTGAGCTCTGTATTCCAGTGGACATTCACAGTGAATACCCAACACTCCACTATGCATAGTGTAAATGAATGCAAAATTGCCCTAGCATGATAACGTATGATACTGAATAGCATGGTGGAAGAGCAGACCTATTCGGTTGTTGCAAAAAGTTCATGTTCACATTCAAACCAAGAAGCCTTTGACTTGAAGTTTGAAATAACACCAACTTAAGTCGTGGTGTCAGTGAATACGTTTCATGGTTTGTTTTCCTAACAAGTCAAATGGATGTAAGTATGGTAATACAAGTGCCTTCAAATATTCACAATAAAGTGTATCTATGTCAATTTTGTGATTAAATACTAAAAGATAAATCCCCCCCATCTTGGTCTTCAAGCTTGGGAAGTGAAATGCTAAATTGATACCTTTTAAGAGGTCATGTTTACTAAACTGTCCGACTCTCCCCTCTCACCAAGTTCCAAGGTTAAGGAAGAGACTTTTAACTCCTTCTTGCAGCGCTCAAAAAATGAAAATTCCGGAGCATGTTGACTAAAGCTGTGTATCGTGGCCAATTTCCTAAATCGATTCGATTTCGATTCATAAGGTTCTGTATCAATTAATCACGATTTGATTTGATTTGATTCAACTCAATTCAATCTGCTCTTAAATAATGAAAATGGGGCAAAACAAAAGAAACTGAGGGAATCACTAACATTACCAGCCGATTCTCCGCGGGCCATAAAGATAACAGAGGCTTAAAGATTTATGACCATACTCGGTAGTGGAAAACGCAAAGGATTCAAGCGGCTCATTCAGGTTCTCGAACCACACTACGTTATGGCCCGCGGAGAATCGGCTGGTAATGTGATTCCCTCAATTTCTTTTGTTTTGCCCCGGACGGCTTGTTATCGGAAGCTAATGTTAGCGTAGTGTGATACCTTGTCAAGTGGTTTCTGAGGTTTGTAATATTTCTACAATAACTGAGCTCTGCTTGGCAGATCTGGCAAACCACTTTGGTTTTATCCAGCTCTTTGTCCTTTGTTGTTTTAAATCAGAAATTTTTCCAGACATCAGACTTTAGTTGGGACGGCTGGCTGAGGGGGGTTTTACCTGCGTTGGTCATTTTGTGTATGCACGCTTGTGTGCTTGAACGTCAACCTGGCATAAACGCGCTGCTGTGTCATCACACAACCTTCATGGGGAAAAATCGATCTCATGCCCTATGAATCGATATTGCAAAATTTAAATAAAATGGATCCAAAATCGATTAAATAGATTTTTTTACCCAGCCCTAATGTTGACCAACATTTGGCAAAAATTGAGACAAGACGTCACGTCTCCGCTACCTCCCACTGTACAAAAATGAAGCCAAAATATCCGGGTATGGCTACTGCCGTCTTTCACCAGTCAGAGCCAGACTCTGCACAGTAGTGATTAGTGCTGGCGCCACGGTAACAAACTCCCGCCCATACTGGATAACAAAAGAGGAAAGCTCATCAAATTGAGCAGTTTCATGCCTGAAGTCAACGTGCCACAAAAGGTTGCCAACACTATATGTACTTATACCCATGTGATGGTGTACCAGTACCAAACTACTACTTAAATGCCTGTTACTTTCGCAAATCCCTCCATGGCACACAGTTACACAGGCCATTACAGTACATACACAATGTAAATACCCTATTTACACAGTTAAGAAAGTTTTGTAGTTTACAAAATTTCTGATTACCCAAGTGCCATGTCTAACTACAGTAAAAACTAAAATTATACATAAATACAATACCTAATGTCAGATGTCTTAAAGTAGTAAAAATAAAAATAAAAATAAGTAGTGCAATAAATGCATGAAAAGGTAGCCAATACATTTGGTCCAATGGAGCTAACCAGCCACAACACCGCACAGGAAAGTTAACAGAGAACAAGTAACAAGCTAGCGAGGGCACATTTTCCATCATTCATCATCAATCATGTTGGAAAGAAAACATGCTACATGCTAAGCTTTGCAGACATTCCCAAACGTGCTGAAATGCCATCGGTGCTGCAGTTAGTAATGTGGTTACTATTAGTCTGTAGACACAATTACAATGACACTAATCCTCCCCAGGTCAAAAAGTAGTGCATTTAAACAGAGCCTTAGTCCCCTACCCCAGCGACTCAAGGGGGCAACGAGAAGAGAAATCCTTCACCTTAAATGGAAAAGTTCAAAATACATTTGTGGAAGCGTAGTATGCTCTCTATGTTAAATTTTGGCTTTCAGCTTTGCCCATTCCTTTTTTCCTTCTCATTAGTGTTAACTGTGTCAATTTTCATAACCCACCGCTTGACTGAATTGGTTATTTAAATAGGGTTTGTCTTATCTCTCGTCAACTTCCAATAAACTTCAAACATAAGTCGCCCCCACTGTGAACAAGAGCGCGCCAAAGGCATTTTACAAAGTGGCATCAGAAAAATAAATATGAGGCTGTGAATTTTTTCATTTTCAAGTTCCAGTCACTATTTCATATTAATATCATCATTTAGGAAAACTTTAAAAGAGATGAGACAGAAAGGGGCATCACAATTATCCTTTTTGCTTCTGAATTTGTGGTTTTCCTAAGATGATGATAAACTAATCAGGTGAAGGCATGAAGGAAATGTGTAAAACTCCAGTCAGGCTGAAGAGTCTGAATGAATGCACATGTAAACATAAGAAAATGTCTCTTGGTCAGTCAAACACAGACAGGCAGGTCTGGAGGATGAGCCGGGATGATGTACAGGTCTGTGTTTGTCTGATGGAGCTGCCATCTAATTATACGTTTGGATGATTTCTTTTGGGGGTGCTCATGGGGTCAGATGAGGATCTCCACCATGTCGTTGTCCACTTCCTGTTGGGTGGGCGGGGCTGGAGGAGGGGCCTGTTGCTGCGGGTGGGACTGGACAGGTAGCCTCCGCTCCAAGGTGCTGCTTTGAAACACTGGCACATCTACAAAGAGAAGACAACAAACAAGACTTCTGATGATCCAGTCTGTTTTGTAAACCACTAATATTAAAGGCTAACCTGTATCTGTTATATAGCACAGTAAAAAAGAAACCAATCAGTCTATATTTAGTATATATTCCAATACCACCTTTTCGGTATCGGCCGAAGGTGAGTTATCAGAATCAGTATTGGGAAGAAAAAAATGGTGTATATATTATGTGAGATGACCTGCTAAGCGGTCGGGAATGTAGATGGGGCTGGGGCTGGACAGGCGGGCGGGCAGCGTCATGCTCTGCAGGGCTGGAGTGCTGGGCTTGCTGGTGTCTTGATTCTGGCCCTTGTCGGTCTGTGTGCAGCTGTCCCTGCTGCCTGTCTTTGAGTGTCCTGTGGTCATTGGGGTGGAGGGAAGCACCGGGGAGGGAGATGATGAGATTGACTCTGTCCTGAGAGACTCTGTGCGAAACTCAGGACCCAGCAGAACTCCTGAAGGAACATAGAAAGAGAACAGTCATTACTCAGAAACACTGACAGAAGCTACAAGTTACTTTCTAACCCCAGGGTTTGACATTAACACTGCAGAAAATGCGTTTCTGTCATTATTGCGGAAATTTGTGGAAAAGGAATGAAACTAAACAATCAACAATCTTTCTTGGCTCTGATTGGTTGCTTTTATTCAGGCCTGGTGAATTCCTGTACATTCCGCTAGGATCACAAGGAGGAACCGGAGGAACCGGAAGAACCAGATTTTTTCACAGATTATCTGTCTCGTGTACTACTGTCAGGATATATTGAAAGTTTCGGCAAATATGACAAAGAAAAATATTTTTTGAAATGACCTACTCATGGCTACTTGTTTTTATATAGGTTTACATTTGTGGACCCCAAAATGTGTTCTGGCCACGAAATTTGTTGGGGCTGCTGTGGCTCAGAGGCAGAGCGGGTCGTTGGAAGGTTGTTGGTTAGATCCCTGGCTCCTCCCACCAAGTGTCAAAGTATCCTTGAGCAAGATACTGAACCCCAAATTGATCAAGATGCTGTGCATGTGTGTGAATGTGTATGGCATCACTGAGTGAATGTGTGTGAAGGGGCGAATTTGGCATGTAGTGTAAAAGCGTTTTGAGTGGTTGGAAGACTAGAAAGGCGCTATACAAGTACAGGTCCCTTTACCGTTTATCATTTACCATTTAAAAAATATTAGGGTTCATTCCTGCACCTACCTGTAGTATCAACTGCTGTTCACATGTGGAAGATACTCTATAAGGACTGCTGGTTCTTACCCAGGCTGCCCTTCCAGCTGGTGTCTTTGCGTTCTTCGGTGATGGGCGAGCTACTGAGTCCCAGGCTGTGAGAGAGCAGTCCTGAACCACTGGAGCCAGTGTTCGAGATGGACATCAGGGACTTGGAGGGCCTCATGGCAGATGGAGCATCTGACTTGATGGGCTCTTTCCTGGACCGCTGGTGAAGCACCTTGATCATAGCGTCCTTCTCTATGATCTGTGCATGGAGATTCTTTATCCTGGATTAGGGATAATGAGAGAGGACCAGAGTTACTGCAGGACAGTAGACCTTCTAGTTTGTTTGGTCCAGACCATTAAAAAACATTGTTGCCTGTTGGTTCTGGTCCGCTTCCTGTTTATGCTGGCTTTTTTACAAATGTACAAAGAAAAGTAAACATGAAGTCACACAGACTGGTAGCTCATTCATTGAACATGTTTGGTTATGTCATCCTGCATCAGCAGAGCTACATAGACACAGTTGGAGAGATCTAAGTCTTAAGACTAACAACAGGCCTTGCCGTGAAGGGCTCAACAAGAAATATCTGGACCTCATCTGTCACACAACAACAAGAACCGGGGTGGAAATGTGTATTTTCAGCTGAATGTGTTCACTTAACTGACGTCCTGTAAGTACACAGAAACATGCTGTCTATTCGGTTCACTGTAATGCAAATGACATATTCAGTTCGCCTACAGAGCCAACAGGTCTGTAGACGAAGCAGTAAACATGGC
>JAGRRF010011533.1:26183579-26202774 GCA_019097615.1 Morone chrysops | reverse complement strand
GCATTCTTTCCAACAGCCAGCAGAGGGCGACTTCACTGGATAAAGAAGCCCAGTTCCATCAGGAATAATGGCAAAATAAGTTTCTGACTGTTACCTTATTAAACATTTTTATTTAACAGTTTCAAGTCCTTTTCAACACAGCATGATGTTCATTTAAAGGTGTAACTTCCGATCCTATTTAGAGGAAAATAGACGATAAAGCAGTTTATGCTTTAGGAATAACTTCATGATCCTATTTAGAGGAAAATAGACGATAAAGCAGTTTATCTTTAGGACGGGGCTGCCTGTCAATCAAGCTACAGTGACTCTATCTACTGCACTGTACATTTGAGCCTCGACATAGGAAAAACTTATTAGGAGTCGGCTGCTAATATTTTCCAGCACTGTACATTTGAGCCCCGACATATAAAAACTTATTAGGAGTCGGCTGCTAATATTTTCCTGTTAGTACTTTTTGTTTTAGGCAAAAATAGCGTCCTGATTGCAGCAGGGTTAGCTCAAACAGTGGCATCTTTCGCCGTTTATGGTATTTCAGGTGGCAGTCTAGGATACCGATCCACCTGCTGCTGTACGGGTTGCCGGTTCACCGTAAGATGCCATGGCACATTTAACCGATTATGGGGTATAACGGTGGCAAACAAAGGCTGTGTCCGAAACCACCCACTACTCATATAGGTCTGATGAGCGATCTGAATTTGTATTGAGCGATCTGAATTTGTATTGAGCGATCTGAATTTGAATTTAGAGATTTGAATTTGTATTGAGCGATCTGAATTTGTATTGAGCGATCTGAATTTGAATTTAGAGATAAATTTGAATTTAGAGATTTGAATTTGAATTTAGAGATCTGAATTTGAAAGTACACAAAAAAGTTTAATTTTTAGTGAGGCTGAAATTCAGTTTCAAACTAAAAATTCAAATTCAAATCATGCTATTCAGATTCAGTTAAAAAATACAAATTCAAATTATGCAATTCGGATTCAGATCTAAATAATTCAAATTCAGTTTCTACTGACACAAATATCAGCCCATATGGTACATTCTCAAAGGGCTTGTGATGATGACTGATTTTGTTTTAAAAAAGCAACTTTGTAATTGTAAGAAAAAACAGTGTCTACATGAAATTTGTGATGACTTGAGACTCTGGGTCGATCTTGAGTCATAAATCTGATGGACTCAACTATTCAATTTGAAACTCAGAGAATGATAGCGATCATGTGACAGAATATTATTGATGTATAAACAAATGTCTTGTAGTCGCTGTGAAGACTGGAGCACACCAGTTCATGCAGGTGTGGTCTCCTGTAACCCTTCAGTGGTGAGCAGCTTGCTGGATGCTGGAGGAGACCTAAGAGTCCATGATAGGGAAGGCAGGACACCGTTTGACTGGCTCAGGGCTGCAAATCAGGAAGGTGCCAGGGTAAGTTGAGTAATGGTAAATGGTAAATGGACCTGTACTTGTATAGCGCCTTTCTAGTCTTCCGACCACTCACAGCGCTTTTACACCTACGTGCCACATTCACCCTTTCACACACATTCACTCAGTGATGGCAAAGTCCATCGAACAGAAACTAAGTCATTCACTTGTATAGCGCCTTTCTAGTCTTCCAACCACTCAAAGCGCTTTTACACTACGTGCCACACATTTCTAGTGTTCCAACAACTCACAGCGTTTTACACTACGTGCCACATTCACCCTTTCACACATATTCACACAGCGATGGCAAAGTCCATCGAACAGAAACTAACACATTCATACACATTCACACAATGAGTGGAATGTGTCAGTGTTCTCTCTCTCTCTTTGTGGGTGTCGTTGAAGTGTGACCTGCACAATTGCAACAGTGCAACCACTGTTTGACTGTTTAAAAGGTTAAGGGACTAACAGACAGCTTTTTTTTAAAAATGTCAAAATTAAAGCAGCACAGGCTGAGATGTTATGATCTTTAATATTGGTCTACACACTTCCACGCTTAATACAACTTGATACCATCTTTCATTAGGCACTCCCTGTTTGGTAAAAAGCCACATTTAGGCAGGGTTATAAACTTTCCAAGCACACCATCAGAATTTTTTTCTGTAAGGTGTGTTCTTCCTGGCTGCCAGGTGAATTTACACCAATAAACTGTTTATATGAATATCATACATCACCTTTGACTAAGACATATTCAACCTCTTTTACATTAGCTGTGCAACTGTTATGTCTGATTTATGTTTGCAGTCAAGCAGCCAATGTGTACCTGTAACTGTACAGATTCTAGCTGTAAGCTTGCTAGCAGTGTATGGACTGACAAACTCAGCTCATATACTCACATCAGTTGATCCTGGATCAGGACTTTGTTATGTTCTTGCAAATTATAATCATTTAAAATTAGGAAGAGGTCAAAATACCCACCAAAACCACAATGTCATATACGCACATAATGCACTATGCACACCAGTGGGAAACAGTTTTCTCCATTGAGGAAGACAATGTGATGGAAAAAGGAGCAAAGCAGTCTTACCCCAAGAGCCACAATATAAGAAAAGAATGAAAAGCCATTAAAGAAACAGCATAAAAAGGCAATGGTATGGGAAAGAGCCCCCCTGGCAGAAATGCGGACTGTGCTCAAGAAGAGGCTTATAATCTTGAACAGCACCGGAGATGGACGAAGGAAAGGGCTTGGAAACAAACTGCGTTTATCAGCAACTTATTTAGGTTCAGCACCTCTGGCAGAGATGCAGTGAACAACCTGTCCAAAGGAGGGAGTGGACAAGTACCTGTACAGCACCATCAGCAACCCCAGCAGGGACTAAGGCCTGGGAAAGTCTATGAAAGTGGTTGGACCCAAATGAGAGCCAACCAAGGGGATCCACTCCTACATTGGGGAAGCAGGTGAACAATTTTAGGTTCCTGGGAATCAACATCACATCTCATCTCATCTCACATCTCCACCCTGGTTAAGAAAGCAAACAAACAATTGTATTTATTAAGGAAACTTAAGCCTAACTAACGTTAGTTACATTAGTTGCTGTGTCATTGTTCACTCTATGTCATGTAATTTGTCATGGTATTGAATGCAATATGCAGGCAAATTAGACGTCAATCACGTCGATCAATGTTTTGTTAAGACCTCAAACTCAAACTGCTTTTATCTCATTAGATGCAGAACTTCCTGGAGAGCTGCATGTCCTCTATGCAGCAGCTGTGTCAGAGCTCAGCCACGAGGAAGCTCTATTGTAGCCAGGCCCACATCTCAACCTCCATCTTGTTACAGCCTTTATCTCTGCTGGATCGCATAAAATCACGGTATGGTGCATAAAACATTGATCATACATCTTTACAACATCACATTATTTCATGTTTAATTTCTTTTTGCCTTCTTTGATGAATTACCTACCCCAATTATCCGCTTTTAATCTTCAGCTAGAATTTAAGCTTTCTTGGAAAGCACTTTTTAGAGTAAATGAAGTGCAGAATAAAACCTGCAAAGGAAACCAAGCATGCAGTTCAACAAGTGTCTTAATTGAGCCTATAGGCCTCTATAATAAATTAGTGGAGACTACCATCTATACACTTTTTTCTGATTCTTCTAATTAAGGGTCTGTTCCATTCAGGTCAGAGTCAGGGTGCTGCATGTTGACTTACTGGAAACGCTCTGCTACACTAAATAGAACTGAATCTTAATTAGTATAATTGCTAACACATTTGATTACCATACTATTTCATAGCAAAATGGCTACTGTGAACTTCTCCACTCACACATATCAAAGTGTAACTACACCCTTCAGTTCCAAAAGCTCCATCCCTCAACAAATTAAATCAAAGTCATCAGAGACATGCAAAGGACAGTGACTTTAGGGGGTCTCTTAACAGACTGCAGTGTTTGAAAAACTGACCACAGCAGTCTAGCAGCAACAGTGAGCTGGTACTCAGCTAACCAGCCATATGCAGCTGCTGTCAGACTCTCCGTGTCCGTACTGGAAACACTCACACACTCATTAGTAAGAAGCATATTCACAGCGGTTCGTAAAGGTTTCCGTGGTATCTGTGTTGTAGCTGAGCTAACGACTTTGTTGTAGGTAAGCTAACTGCTCAGAGAGGCTAACTTCCTGTATGTGTGTTCGTGGGATTGAGGTAAAGATTGCAGTCTGGTGCTTCTACAGCCGTCTAAAGCACAAATCCAAACCGAGCATGGTCAAATCAATGTCAGCATTGGCCTTTCGAGGTTCGGGGTGATTTTAAACAATAGATTGCATGTTGCGATTTTGACATCTTCAACCAACAAAATGCAACAGCAGCATTGATTTCATCACAGCACAGTCGTATAATTCAGATTATGGCTCACGTTCTATTTTGGAGTACCTTTTTAAATCTGGTAAGAGAACATGCTATAAAACAGGATTAGATGATTCTGTGTGGTTGTCATTGTTTTATCAACTTCAAAGATAGAAAGATATACTTTAAGAGGAACTGATCTGCTAAAAATATTACAACATAATCAAACCTATATAAAAAAGTAATATCAGAAATTAGAACAAACACTGTTTTAAGATCAACTATCCACAGTTCTGTTGTTGGTTGTGTAACTTATAATCAACTGGTATGTTTATCTGTGTTTCTGGTCCTTTTAGTGGAATTGGCATACAGTCAAATAAAAGGACGAACAGCAAGTCTTCCTGTACAACAGCCCACTGTTTAGGCTTTGGAAAGGTATGTCACTTCATACAGTGTGCTAATAATATAACACATCTCCTGCTGCCTTCATGAAACACAGATACAGCACATCCTCCTGTATCATACTGTGAAACTAAAGGCCTAAGTGTTTTTGTGTATGTTTGTCTAGGTGTGTGTGAGCAAGCCATGCCGGGCGTTGGATGTGCCAGCATCCATTCCTCTGATCAGAGAGAGTGAGCTGACCTGGAGTGATGATGACCCTCTGCTATCCTTCACCTGTGGCTCTTTGACCTCCATAACCAAGTAAGACTATTACTAAATCCCTCAGAACCATGGCTAGAACTACAACAGAATCACAGAATTCCAAGTATGTTGACACATAAAAGTAATTTGACTGGTGGCTCTCATAGTGGAAATAACATTTTACTGTTTAAATCATCTCTCATAATAAAACATACTTGTGCGTGCATTATTCTGTTGTAGTTAAAGCATGAAAAAATATACATTTGATGGATAAGTCAATTTTATAAATAAATACTGAATGAGGTAACACAATGGTGATTGAGCCTACGACCCACTGATAAAAGCATTGTATTATTTCTATATTTACAGTGTAATGAACTGGGTGTCATTGTTGGAAAACATGCTGAAATAGTTTACTGCTAATGCAAACTGTACAATTCCTACTGCTGAGGCTTCATATTAAAAGCATTTAATTGGCCAAGACATGACTTTTTATTATGGAGTACTCACAGGAAATGCAATGTGTTTGTCAGTGAGCTTGACACTGACCACTATAATTCATCAGAAATGCACCATTGTCAGCAGATCAGTTTGAAATAATGCAGAGAGTAATGGAACAAGAAAGAGCAGTCACAGTGAGCTACAAAGCCATTAGTAGGGCTACTAATAGATGATATAATGACTAGAAAAGGATACTTTTAATATACAGTTTTATATCACAGCAAACCTCTCATTCTACAGGAAACACTGATCAGATTATCACAAGCAGTAGATGTCAGTCTAAGAACTATTTTCAACCATGGGTGATATTTTATTCTTGTTTTGTAGTTTGCATAGCTGTTAACACACGTCTTCTGGTGCTATGCCAAAATGATGCTAGGCTAAGCAGCCACTATTCTGTAACAATCACACAACTCTTTTTTTTAAAAATGATTGAAAAAGTGAATCTGAAGTTATTAAGAGCCTCTCTATTCACTGATTTCCTATACTCCACAGAAAGTCATACTGTGACTATGACTGTAGGATAAATGATTGACATTTACTCCCTAACCCTAAAGAGCTGTATGGGATCGGGTATGAAACAATATGAGCAGGAATTAGACAGGAGTATTTAACGTAATGTTTTTTTTAACCCAGAGATATTGTCTTACACTGATCACCAAATAGTTTAGCATTGTGTTTCAGTTACAGGTGGAGGGGCTCCAGGGTCGCAGTAAAAACAATGAGGGAGTGTCAGACAGCCTATTTGGACCTGCTCCTCATAGAACAAGACTACTGCAGGTGAGAGAACACAGGCTGTGTGTGGGGAAGTAATATTTTGGTTATGGGTTTGTAAACTTGTAGATTTGTCTGTATGAATATTGCAAAAGGAAAATTTTTTTTTAATGACTTTTTACTACAGGTCTATATCATTTTTCTAGATATTTTTTGTTTTTTACGATAAGCATAATGGTGACCTTTTAAATTCTACTTGTATCGTGCCAAATCATAACAGAAGTTATCTTAGGACACAGGTCTAGACCATAGTCCTAAAAGAACTAGAACCAGAATTTCATTATACCCATCTTAACGTAAAATGACAATTAAATAACCTTGTATCTGTTTTTATTAAAAAAAGTTGAGATTGTAATTGCCACCCTACCAACGCCAACTCAAGATTGACCTGTTGATACAGGAAATTGTATTTATAGTGTATTTCAATCTGGAATAAATAATATTTTTCAATACATTGTTTTTAGACCAATCTGTTTTAAAGGTAACAATAAATTATATGTATTTGCACTGAACCATTTGGCACAGTATTTCAGTAGAGTTCACACACCGAGTGTAGTAGTAGTGAGTGTAGTGAATGTCCCCTGTGGTTGCCTTTGAATCCTTTGGGGTGTGTGTGTGTGTGTGTGTGTGTGTGTGTGTGTGTGTGTGTGTGTGCTGTAAATAGCAAGCTGTCCCATCCACAGCTGCTGCAGCTAATGGCTGTGAGTCTGTCCGATGACCTCCGGAGGACCAGCCTGGTGTTTGAGCCGGTCAATGTCGGCACGCTGCACAATTTGCTGTACAACAGGGTAACAAAGACACACCTAGAGGATTTAATTGTCCATTCAGACACATGCATAAGATTTATGTTGGCTTTAATGTTGTCAGTTTAGAGATAGACAGGAAATATAGGAGACAGAGTGGGATGTGACATTCAATCAAAGACCCCGGCTGGAATGAAAGCAAGAATATTGTGGTTATGCACCTTTGGTATGATATGCAGTTAGTCAGTAATTAGTTCCCTGATGATTAATTCTATTTACTTTACTAACCCCTGATATTTGAGGTTTTGAGTGAAATGTCCCAGAAACTATTGGATGGATTGCCATGACATTTGGTGCAGACATTCATGTCCCCCTCAGGATGAACTGAAATAACTCTGGTGATCCACCATGAACGTCAAGTCAAATGTGTCCAAAACTTTGGTTTATGGCCCCATCAACCTGTACATTGTGTTTAATGCTAATTAGTGTTAAGTGTTAGTGTTATGCTAAACTAATACTGCAAACTGATAAACTTTATACCTATCACTGTGAGCTCCTTCCTCCTGTCGTGACAAACAACCTGAACAGTAAACATGCCTTTTTGTTTAAACAGCTTGCAACAAAAACTAAAAGACCTCCGCCAAGGTGTTTGTTTGTCCAGTGATGTTTGAGGTTGCTGTTATGTTTTGTTGTATGTTAAGTCACAGCACACCATTCACTTCAATTACACTGGGTTCACACATTCAGTTAATTTTGCTATAGGCACTGCGGTAACAATGTTAACAAAGGCCAAAAAGTATTTGTGTGGATCGGGGTTTGGATCCACTCTAAAATGTAATGCGTTTTTTTCTTGGAAATTGGGCCAATATTTTTTCCGTAATCCTCCTGATGAACAAAAAACAAGCCAACAAACAAATGGCACTGAAAACATGACCTTCTTGGCGAAGGTAACAAGGGTCACAGACATTATTTATTTTTAAAGGTCCAGTGTTGGGCTTACCGTTGGAAGTGGGAATGAGAGGCGGACCGTTTCAAAAGTGAAGATTTCTCACTAAAATAAGTGCTGGTGGGTGCATCAAATATATGCCATAACAATGTTAATGAACTGTGTGTGTCTGTATTGTAAGAATTGTTTCAATCGTTACCAAACTACCTGTATCCAGGGGAAATGCCAAATCCTGCGGCTCTTTGCTGTGTGTCATCCCCTCTCTCTCTGCCCCCCCTTTCCTATCTGTCTTCAGCTGTCACTATCAATAAAAAGGCAAAAAAAGCCCCAAAAAAGAATTAAAAGAAACTAGTTGAAACTCAAATGGTAAGCTAATGGTATGTTGTGTAAGTTGCATTGTATTTCTGCCCTTTCAAACTGCTAACAGTGCTGTAGTGTGTGTGTCTACTTCCTCTCCCTGCAGCGTGCAGAGTTCCCAGTGCTGCAGGAGAGGTGGCTGCTGCCACTGATGTTGCAGGTTTGTGAAGGTCTGCAGTACATCCACAGAGGAGGTCTGGTGATGAGGTCCCTGTCTTCACACAGTGTGGTTCTCACAAAGCTTTCAGTAGCCAAAATAACCGGTTTTGGCTTCATGGTCCCCAGGTAGGCCCAGTACTACACCAGGCTCAATGCATTCTTGGTGGAGGGGGTACAAATTAAACTTCATGCATGAGGAAACGTGTTTTAAATGAATATCTAAAAATAGGGTTTTCAATAGCCTGATTCAAACTTAATTTTCACTACCACTTCAAAATTAAGTCTGATTAAGCTTTTTTTTCACTAGTACATTACATGTTCAGTCATTGATGTCATTTGCAATTGTCACAGATACTGCATTTGCTCAAAGGTATCCTGGTGGTGTTTTACACTTTGTTTTATTCAGTAAAATGCATGATGTCTATCCTTGAGGCCTAGCAAACTCGTAAAATAAGATATTTTGACTATTTTGACTAGTGGTCAGTAATTTAAGCAGGTTTCCTCAGAACTGTAGTATGCGTAGCATACAACAATGTAGTACGTGTTGTTTATTCAAAACCAATTTAGAAAAGTACCTGAGAGCTCAACACTGCAGTTCAGAATAAAGTTGGTTCCGATTCAAAGGCAATTTTGTCCAAATATAAACAAATAATAGAGACAGCTCTTAATGCATAGTTTTGTCAAATTAGTCAAATGATTTCCCCATATTTGCAGTCAGGACATTGTATGGTTACTGTACACAGAGAAGTAGACCTAGTCTTCACAATAAATACATCAGAAACAGGTTTTAAAAAAATTGTAAAAAGACTACCTAAGTGTGTTGAGTGACATCATGATTAGCTCATAACTCATACTCTAAGCAAGAGTAATTCATTTCTGCACCACCTGTAGGTACATTACATTATTACATATTTTTATGTCAGTGCCAAATGGTCCAGAGGAGGTTTGTTTTCTCTGCTAAACTATCACCAAAATATCATCTGTTATCAGAGCTACAGTCAATCTTAAACAAAAATTGAACCTACAGCAAAGATGAAAGAACACATAAATGTGCCATTTGCCTGGTTAATATACTGTGTTTCACCACACTTCTGGTCATAATCATGTTCCGTGTATTTGTGTGTATGTCTAGGAGTCAAAGTATCAAACCCCCGGTGCACATAGTCCTCTCCCCAAGCCTTTATAGATGGGCTGCTCCAGAGGTCATTAAACAGCGAACCTGCACAAAGGAGGCAGACATCTACAGTCTGTGTGCTCTGATCCAGGAACTCTACACAGGTAGTTCTCACATCCTGGCTTCTCAAGGTATCATGGTTCATTGATTTTTATTTTACAACACAGGGTTGTACTATTAAATGTCAGTTGAAGCCTGTTCGTGTTACACACACATAGACCATGCCAATAGGTCCTCCTAAATTCCTAAATGTTATACACTGGACCTGTTAAACAGAACAGAACTGAGCATTTGAACCAGAAAAGAAAGTAAATTAATATATTTGCATCATATTTCATAGTTTTTGTACATATGATCCTATCTTTTGTTGTTGTATATATTGTATTTTTGAGGAAAGTGCTGGAGGGGCCAACAAAGCATTTCACCGCACAATGTGGAGACATGGGGCGGCTGTGGCTCAGAGGCAGAGCGGGTCGTCCCCCAATGAGAAGTTGGTGTTGGTTCGATCCCCGGCTCCTCCTGCCACGTGTCGAAGTATCCTTGTGCAAGATACTGAACCCCAAATTGGCTCCTCCTGGCATGTGTCGAAGTATCCTTGAGCAAGATACTGAACCCCAAATTGCTCCTGAGCACTCCTGCCACGTGTCGAAGTATCCTTGAGCAAGATACTGAACCTCAAATTGCTCCCGATGCATATGTGTGAATGTGTATGAATGAGTTAGTTTCTGTTCGATGACTTTGCCATCACTGAGTGAATGTGAATGTGTTAGTTTCTGTTCGATGGACTTTGCCATCACTGAGTGAATGTGTGTGAAAGGGTGTTTGAGCAAGATACTGAATCCCAAATTGCTCCCGATGCATAGCATCGGTGTGTGAATGTGTATGAATGACTTAGTTTTTGTTATTGATGGACTTTGCCATCACTGAGTGAATGTGTGCGAAAGGGTGAATGTGGCACGTAGTGTAAAAGCACTTTGAGTGGTCGGAAGACTAGAAAGGCGCTATACAAGCACAGGTCCATTTACCATTTACCATTTACATGTTGACTCCTAAATCCAACGTTTCATACATTGTTTCAGACAATGAACCATGGGGCACAATGGACCTAGACGGGATCAAACAGGCGATGGAAGCAGGCCAGGTGCTGGCAGTAGATGGCAGAATTCCACAACCTTACTATGATGTGGTTGTGAAAGGCCTGCAGCAGCAGCCACAGGACCGCACATATAGCCTGCAGAGCCTGTGTTACACACTACAACAGGACATCAAGGTGTGCCTCACTCTATATGCTTCAGTCTCTGCAAGCTCAGGCTTGTGTGTGCGTTTGTCTGTCTGTAACTGAAAGTGTATTTACAGTTAAAAGGGCAAGTTCACAATTATATGCTTCCGTGCTCCAAGACACGGGTTATCCGTCGGTGCGAATGTATGTATGTCCGTCTGTCCCATTCTTGTGAGTGAACTCAGGAAAACTGTGAGGGAATTTCTTCAAATTTGGCACAAACTTCCACTTAAACTAAAGGATGGACTGAATTTGGTGGTCAAAGGTAGCATTCGGAGTAACGCATTATAAAATGACGTGTTACTGTAGTTCTACTAGATATTTCTAGCAACATTTTGTCCAAAATTTTCTTGTAATATTTCTTTACACACTGTATCAAACATTAAAAAAAATCTTTTCTAGAATGCACATGGGATTCGAGGCCTGCAACAGATAAGAAAGTGGATATTTGGCACGACACAGAACATTTCACATGCTGCACTATGATCCAGAGAACTTTCTGAAAATTAGCCTTTAGGTGACACTTGTTTTTCTTTTTTTTTTTTTTGCAGAGGTTCTCTCTGGAGAAACAGCGTTGTGACCTTTGTGCTTACCCAGAACAAGATCTGGAGCCTGGGGTCCAGTCTACAACACAGCATACCATTGTGGGGGAACCAATACAGAATGGTACTGAACACAACACACACACATATAGGGTTCCTATGTGTACTGAAAAGCTAACAATGAATGCCTTGTGAAACTACTCAACTTACGATTTAGAAATGTGTGAAAGTGTAATGACTGTGTATTCTTCTTTAAAAAAAATCTCTTTCAGTTAGTAGAACTGTCAAGTCAGTCCTAATAAAGACAGACACAGTAGAGGAAAGACAGGTCCACCTGGACAAACAGCTGGACAAACAGCTGTACAAAGGAACAAAGGCAAAGCAGAGGAGACAAAGATATAAATGTGTGGAGGGAGAATCCATGTTCCATCACGTGCACCCTTACTCGGACATGCTTCCTCTGCTTGGTGAGTTTGACTCAGAGAGTGTTGAGGAAGAACCTGATCCTGAGGCAGACTTAGACTTAGACTTAGAGCAGCTGGATGGTCTGAAGCTGTCCAAAGTGACAATGGATGAGCAGATCAGCACCATTGCAGTCAACCTCAAAGTGTCCCAGGAGTTGTTGCAGCAGGCCAGAAGGAGCCTGGACACAGTGGAGGATGAACTGGACTCAGTGACCGGGCTCAGAGATGCTTCTCCCTCTATCCACACAGTCTCTCATGCCTCCTCCATCTCTTCCTTCTCCATGTCCTCCACAAATCTTTCTGGAGCAAGTACTGCTGTTGGACCACATTCAAAGTGGTACAGTCTCTTACCGCACAGGGGGGATCATAGGGCAAAGAACCTGGAGGCACAGCTCCAGAGTGGAGATTGGGAACTGCTGAGCCAAGAAGAGCTGTCTTTATGGCGGAGTCATTATGCAGCTGAGCAGGGCTGGCTGCTGCCTGTGCTTTCTTCAGGTTGCTACATGACAGAGAGCCGTTCATTGGGAGCTGATCACAGCACAGCGGAGCTGAGCCAGTACAGATCAGCTCTGGACGACAGCCTTCTCAGCATCCTCTCTAGGAAGAAGCAGCAGGTACATGGGTTTACTTTCTCATCATAATGATGTTATATCATTCGATATGTCCAAGAACACAGGCTTTAAGGCCTCCGCACACCAACCCGATTATCGGTTGTCGGACAGTCAGGCGAGGTCGGTGGCTCGAGTCGGTTCGGTGTGTCCTGTGCCGTCGCCAGTGGCCCTCGGCCTCAATGAGCGATCTGATTGGTGGAGTGCTCGCTCTTGACTAGCGAATCAGTGAGTGCACGAGAAAACGGAAGTGACGATGGTAAACAACACCAGTATCTTGTTATTATTAGAGCCATCGTATTTTCCGTTCAGCGAGTAATGACAGTAACGATCCTTGTTGACTACTATCAACACTCTCTGATGAAAACAATGACTGACAACAGCGTGCTGTGTTTACTAGGTCTTGAGTGATCAGTCATTTCCGGTTTTAATTCTTTTCGGGCGACAGCACAGATTAGCGCCGCCTGCTGTTATGGGGATGTATTACGTCTCGCGCATGCGCAGAATGTACGCTCCAGTTGGCGTCGGTTTGGTGTGTTCGGAGGCATTTTTTTGACCGACTCGAGGAGACGGGAGCCAACTGATCAGTCCGACTGCTTTTCTGCCGACGGTTGGCCGTTGGGTTGGTGTGCAGAGGCCTTTAGGCTTTAGGTGGTTCCCAACCCTTGTCTATAATTGTGTGAACTGACACCCCTAAGTGTTTAACCCATAAGTGACTTAACCCATAAGTGACTTAACCCATAAGTGACTTAACCCATAAGTGACTTATTTTATGGAATTTATGTAAAACAAGCTATTTGGATGAATTTTAAGCAGATAATTTCCTGTGAATATTGCATCAAAGATGAGTTTTCTGATATTTTAAGAACTTTTTATACAATTCTTTGTCTGTTTTATGTTTTATTGTTGTTGTTTTCAATTGTTACAATCATACATACTAAAAAGGCTTCTTTTTGGACAAATTCAGTGTTTTCTTCTCATTGTTTGTTATAATGCAGGATGAGGCTGTTTATTAGAGGAGAGTAATATCTCTATTTGATGGAATTATGAAGCCATTAAAACAAAATGTTGATTTGAATACAAAAAAGCCCAATGCTTGTACTGTAAACATGTGATATATCTCCTCCAGACATCCAGTTCACAAGAAGAGGCAGACATTACAGTAGAGGTGTGCAGGCCAGCAGCTAGTGGGAGTCTGGATACTCATAACACCAGTAAGTCATCGATATTTCCTGTCACCATCGCAGTGTGAAATATGAGGAGAATGTGGTGACATTTTCTCTGTTGGTGAAACACAGTTTCTCTGTTTTTTTCTTCCCAGACTATGAGAGTTTTTCAAACAACTGTGAAAAAATAAACACTGGTCCTAGTGTCCGTAGAACACAGGCACAGTATACATCCAACACTATCATGTAAGTACACTGACATGAACCTACAGTATGTGCTTCATGTGATACAGTGTACTGAGACACTGGTGAAAATAACTAAAATCATCCGGACATATTTTATTTAATGCGATACAGTCTCCTGGATGTAACCAGGTCTCAATAAGCATAAAGGACTTCAGTGAGCACAGCGAAACTTTCCAGTTTCAGCAGATGAATGTGAAAACATCCTTCTACAGTCAAACTCTGCACAGACATCATTCAAACAGCACACTGTAGGGACAAGGAGAAACACTGTTTTCTGACTGGAAGGAAGTGGAAATAACATCCAGTTTGAAATGAGTTCAAATGAACATGTTGGACATAATGGTGGTGTTGATAAGGGGTACTTTAGTTCAGGAGTGAGATTGTTGATAACTGTGGGAGTTAAAGTTTAGGAAGCACTGCTAGTAGGAATGGCCCGGTGCAGTCGCAGAGATTGGTATCGGCTGTATTGAGCCCAATCCGATCCTTAATCAGATTTGTTTTAAATTAGCTGTAACACAGCTGTTTCTACTTGCGAAGCTTTCATGCAGACAGCAAAACTCAGGCAAAGGCTGCCCTGAAGCAGCGAACAATAGAGGACACTTGTAAAAGGAGAGAGAAATGCCCCTGAAAGACCAAAAAGATTGTAGAAGACAACAACCATGAAAAGAACAGCTGGGATGCAGGCATGTTTTTTTTTAATGCATTGCAGAGCTATTTACTTGTCATGCAAATACAGCAGCTTTGTTTTAATAACTGTAATGTATTGAAGTGTGCAATGTGTGCCGTTATTGTCTAGTAAAATCACTTTTTTTTTAGTCCAATTACCAATGTTTAGAAATGTGAATTTGGTGATTTTATCTCTGACCTTGTTATTCATTCTGATGAGATTGTAATTATTGGTCATTTGGATATTTACCTGCTCTACAACCTTCTGAGTATTGCCTCTGTGGCACTTGTTGTTAGTGCAGTTGGTACATGAATCTACTTACTGTGCTGGTAATATGCTTGATTCTAATCAGAATCAGGATCAGAAATACTTTAATAATCCCAGGGGGACTATGCAGGATAGAGGTATCTGCTCTCTGACTGTCTCTCCTATTACATCTAGGGTTTCCTATATTATTATATATATTAATACATTTATTCCTTCCTATAAACATTTGTTAACCCAACAGGGCCCCGGCCTCATCTCCTCACCATCCATTCCTCCAGAAGGTTTGAAAGGGATATTCTTCACTTTCGCCATTTTGTTTTCTTGCTATTAGGACAATTGCAGACTAGCACAGTTTCTATGTCTGCTTGACTTTTTTCAATGTGTAGTTAGTGTGGCTGTGATAGTATAGTGTGGCATTCTGGATAGAGTAAATGGAGGGCAAGCAGTGGAGATGGAGTGTGAGGCACCTGCACTGAATATTGGTAGATTATAGAACTCCCAGTGAGGGAGGAATAGATTTAGCTTTTTTTGGACAAAATGTTATTCAACCTAAAAGTGAATATTTATCAGATTTCCCAATCAGTGTATTTATTGTCACTGATGTGTTTTTTGTGTGTACAGGCCCCAGTCAAACATGCCTCTGCTGGCTGAACTCTCCAGCATCACATTCTCTCCAGCTCATCTTCAGGAGAACCTCAACAGACAAGCCCCACCCTATAATAGTACCCCACGTGACCCAGGTAGAAGCACACTGGAAAGCTGCACTTGAAGCTTTACTTTTCACATAATTTGACTGTTTAGGAAGTTTACCCAACTAATAATAATGTGGAGACGGATCAAATGTCTAGAAATTTTTAATAAACATACGTAAGGCAAGTGTTTTCCCCTGCAACCTGCTTGTACATTGTAGGATCAATATCAAGGAGAGTAGATGGACAGGAGAGGAGAAACAAGAAGAGCACAGACTGAAACAGATTGCTTTCTGGGGTACTTTAGTGACTAAGACACAGTTATTGTACAGTCAGATCAGAATAACTGCCCCTGTTGAGGGTGGATAATGATATTCGGAATAAAGGAGAGTTTCTATTTAATATATACTATATTAATATTGACCATTCCTTAGTCAATATTTTACACATTGTTACTTCACACTGTTAATTTTGTTCTGCAAATGCGTATTTGTAAAATGCTGATTAGGAAGCAGGTTACCTGTATACATGGCGTCCTTCAGGAGAAATCTAGCTGGTTTCCTTAAATCCTCCACCCCAGATACGGAAACCAGATACCAATTTGAATTCTGGTAAAGGAGTGATATAAGTGAAATAAGATGCAAACTTTGCTTGAATTGTGTTTTGACAGATGTACACCAGGATATGAAGACGGGTGTTATTGACGCCAATATTCCAGTCTCCCCTGCCTGCAGCCAACTCAGTTCTGTGTATGTCGGGATTGAGAGTTTCACCACGCCAAGAGGAAGCTCAGTCAAGGTTTGCTTTAGTCTCTCGTTTCATTCACCAGTGTGGGTTTTTTCTAGGGATTTACCCAAACCATTTTAATCGAGGAACGAAGTGTTAACTCCTGCTGTAGCATCCCATACTGTATGTTCTTCACATTTGCAAAGCTGACCCATATGTGCTGTTACCCTCAATTCTTAGGGGTCCAACTTTTTTCAGCCTCCACCTTTCAAGGTAGACTCTGCCAGCAGTCCCCAGGCCTTCATCACAGCCGGCCAGGACGAACCGCTGTCCACGGATTCTGTGTCCCCCAGCTCCAGTGTCCATGGATGCTGCAGCAGTGTGGAAGGAGAGGACAAAGTAGACCAAGAAGAGGAAGGAGAGGGGGCAGGAGGGTCTGAGCAGGAGCAGAGTAAACTAAGGCAGGAAGAAATGGATGGAACCAGTCGAAGTCAACTAGGGGTATATGTGGGAGAGGTAGAAGAGGAGGGCAGGGAAGAAGAAGAGTTTGATGAATTGGAGAAAGGATTGCAGATGGTCAACGAGTGCACGAAGGGAGAAGAAAACATGGGAGAGGAGTACAAGGGAGGAAGGAATGTTGAGGAAAAAGAGAAAGGCTGGGGTGAAGCACAGAGAGGTTAGGACCAACAGTCTAGTCAAGTTTCATTTCTTTAAATATGGACTGGAAAGGATCAGATTATATGTGATTTGTGCAGTTCACACTGTTTACTTGGTGAATTCTTGCAAATGCCATTACGACTGCAAGAATTAGCCAAAGGAAACTCATTTCTTTAAATAGATTATCTGTCTCATGTACTACTGTCAACATATTTTGAAATTTTCAGCAAATATGATGAAAAATAATATTTAGAGAAGTACCTATTGCAGCAGCTATAGAAATGCTACAAACATGGTAAGCATCAGCAACAGGATACTATCACTACACAGAGCTATTCAGTGTTACACAATAGGGTTTAAACTACTATGAGCATTACTGTCACTTTGTTCCAGTTCCCTCAATGAAAGATGGGAAACTTGCATCTGGCTATTACACAAGTAGGATCGAAGTCCTAAAATCAGCCTTAGGCTTCACTCGCCACAAACACAGACAGAGTATACGCCGCAGGTACCATACCTGCAGTCCACAACAAGGAGCGCTCAGCAAAGCAGTCTCTACTGGGACTGGTAATAAATGGACTTTAGCGCAGAAACTAACATTTTCATTCAAATTTCGCTGATAACTCAGCATCAGGAGCAATTTGATTAGTGGACTACCCGCTCTACCTTTGAGCCACAGCTGCCCCGCCTTATCATTTCCTGATTACCTGCTGGTCATATGAATGTGTCATATGACTGTGCATGTGTCACCTAGACTCCTAAATACTGTATATAATAAAGGATTGTGTGTAACATTTAGGAGGATCTATTGTCAGAAATGGAATATAATATTCACAGGTATGTTTTCATTAGTGTATAATCACCTGAATATGGGAATCATTGTGTTTTTGTTGCCTTAGAATCAGTACAGTCTGCGGTTGAACTGCCATGTTTCTACAGTAGTCCAGATCGGACAAACCAAACAGTGGATCTAGACAGGGCCTTTTGCATTTTTCTCAAGTTTTGCGACCAGTGTCGTTTAATTTATGCATTTGACTTTGCTTTACAGATGTGGGCTCAGAACAGGATGAAGATGATATTGATAATAGGAGGAAGAAAATTACAGATTTGTTTGGCGGTGCTGAAGAAACATTAGAAAAACCCTTGGTTAACATCAGTAAGCAAACAGACAACTTAACTATCTGGTCTTTAGTTTAAGTGTTTTGTTTTTAAGTGCGTGGTAAGTGTTAGATTTCTCCATTCAGGTGAACTTGGTGCAGACACAGTGACTGTGGATCCAGAGAGGAAGGGAGAGCTCATGGTGTCTCCAGGGTCACAGCAAAGTCCCAGCTTATTGGAGGATACAAACAGGTGGGTGACAGCAGCTACAGTGTTTGTTACGTGTGTGCCAGAACCTCTGTCCAGTCCTGTCCAGTACATAGATATAGAAATATAGATACATCGTTGGTGGCTGCTGTATACCGTATATATGAGGTCAAGATCGGCTAGTTACCAGTACCAACAGACTCAGACTGCACTAAGTGTAATTCGCTTCATTCTGAACAAGATTTGTTGGCAGAACTACCGTACTTTATTATACATTATAAAGTATATTATATATATTTTACCTTTATCAAACAAACTGACATAAACACAGATACGTGTGTAAAGGTGTGTGTGGATACTCTGTAGCAGCCTGGTGTTGTCTGTGTGTAATTTAATAAAGGTAAACACAGTGGCACTGTGCTGGCTGCACTGAGTTATCAGCATATGATAATAAACTGAAGGAGATTTTCATACAGTATGAAGCAGCTGTGGACAACAGAAACTATAAGAATCCAGATATTCCTCCATAGCTGCAGACGCTCCTACTGGAAGCACATTAAAGTTCTTTTTGGGATTTTAACACATCCACTGGTTGAGGAGTGTTTCATTTTAAATTTGAACTCTCATTTTAACAAGATACAGCAGACTCTGAACTAAAACTAGGAAAATGGATTCCATTAGTCCACCACTGCAGACGATGCAGTATCTTTAAGAACTGACCTTGCTCCTCCACACTGAGACTTTTTTTCATGTATTAGAAAGAAAGATAACTGATTAAAGATCGCTGAGCTCCTCCACTACTTTTCTTTTAAATGTTTGTGTCTCATAACTACTAGTGAGAGTGTCTGTTTTTATGGCTCTAAACTGGAACTCACTGCCTAGTATTAGTGTTAGAACGGCAAAGCAAGTATTTTTAAGGCCTACCTTTTAATCTTGCTTTTACTTTGGAGTAGTAGGAGTAGTAGGAGTAGTAGTAGGGGCGGCTGTGGCTCAGAGGCAGAGCGGGTCGTCCCCCAATCAGAAGA
>JAGRRF010011533.1:26115900-26139311 GCA_019097615.1 Morone chrysops | reverse complement strand
GCATGGCGGCAGTCTGTTCATTATGAAGTCTCTCTTCATGTGAGTGGAGCGGATTTCCTGCATCCCTGTTTCCATTTCATCAGCCAGAGATCTCAGGACAGCGGCCAGTCTCCTGCGACTGTCCGGACCATCACTGCTGCCCTACACACACAAACACACAGACAATGCTCCTGCAACATTTCCCGCAGTAAGAAACAAAGGCTTGCAGGTTGTAATAGTCACTTAAGTCTACCTTTGTGTATAGCAATTTTTATGGTAAACGTGTTATGTTTATTATTTTTCCTTGCAAATTTAAAGTTGCAGTAAGTAACTTCTATAAAAATAACTTTTTTTCATATTTGCTGAACCTTTTCACTTTATCCTGACAGTAGCATATGAGACTGATAATCTCTAAAATCAGCATTCTCTGACTCATTGTAGACACTTGGCTGGGCTTGGGCTGTTGGTATGCAGATGTGGCTCAGAGGGAGAGCGGACCCCAGCGTTGGTATTAGACGACCTTACAATTCCACTTAACAAACATTTGTCTTATATTTGCCAGTTCTGAAGTGTGATTTCATTTTTAGTTCCACCACAGAAAACCAAACAAACTGTTTTACCAGTAAGAGACTTCTGGGCATGCCCTCTCTCAGGCTGACTTCAGTCTTGCTTCGGTCGGACAGCAAGCTGGGAAATATGTCCAACAGCAAATCTCCCCATGACCTGAGGTAAGGACAGGAAGAGAGGACAGGTGAGAGTATCAGAGGGTGCAACAATCTTCACCAGCCATGTCACAGAGTGACAAATATCCAACAATTTCTCTTTTTTGCCAAGAAATCTGTTCCTGCAGAGCTGGTTTTATGTTAACAATATAGCCATCAAATGTCATTAAAATTAACTTTATAGACTAAAAACTTTTTTCTCAATGCAATATAGTCCAGTTTTCACATAAGTCAAACACCGGAAAGTAATATCCACAATGCTCTACTCCATTAAATCCTCATGTTTTGATTGCATGCTCCCTCTGTAAGTAGGAGCAACTTGAAGTTCAGTATCTTGACCAAGGACACAGCGGAAGGAACCAGGGATCAGACCATCACCCTTTTAATTAGTGGACGACCCGTTCTACCTCCTGAACCACGGCTGTAAAACACTGAGGGATCTGCCTGCACAGGTTCTGTTAGTTTGGGACTACCTTTATACGGTATTGTGTGTTTTAAATTTTTAATGAACATTTAGACAGTAACAGTAATTCCTGTCTCCACGCACTACACACCATTGACAGAAGTCGGACAGAAGCTCTACATTAAGGTTATTTTTCCTAAAAAACTGCGCCATTTCATTTCGGACTGATGCTTCAAGACTGAGTAACTTTCACATTCATACAACCTTCAAGCTTTATCTTTAACCCAAACATCTCTGCTTACACTATAAGTGTGGATTTGTTCAGGTTAACTCCATAGTAATTGCATGCCAATACAATACAATCTGATTTTTTTTTTTGTTGTTTTCATTGCTGTGTTGTTTTTGTGTCTGTTTTATGTGCATAAGTGCAGTGATTGTGTGACGCTGCCAAGACATGGGAAAACCTTCACTCAATATTATTACTATACTATACTATACTATACTATACTATACTATACTGCTCTCACTCCACTGCCATTGTGTTTACGCAGACACAATGCTAAAGTGAAGAGAGGAGCTCTCGTACATTCTCTGGTAGGTGCTGAGAGTCAGGTGGGTGGAGTGATCCACTCCTGCTGGAGTGCTGGCTTGATGGATGGTTCCTCTGGGAAAGTACAGAAGATCTCCTGCCTGTGCAGAGACAAAATTACTAACTCACTTCAGAAAACTGTATTTTATGTGACAAAATCTTGTTCAATAAGATATTTGGCTGATGTTCTGTTGACAGCTTTGCATATGAAAAATAAAGGATAGGTTCACATTTTTTTAAGTCTGTCTTAAAACAATACATATAAAACACACACACACACACACATATATATATAATTAGGGTGCTTTACCTTCAGTATAATATCATGGGTTGGGCTGCCAATCCTCTCCTCTGACTCCACGCTGTACTCTGTTGCCAGCGGGACAGTAGGACTGTAGAGAAGCCAATGTTTCTCTCCCTCCAGCTGCAGTATAAACACCTGGAGAAGGCCACCATCAGTATAAGGAAACAATACATGTTACTGAGACCTAAGTTGGTACCTGCAGTCTGCTGACCACATGGAGGCTAAAACTCAAGGACTGACATTAAATTGCTATGGTGGGTGTGGAGTAGCACCACTTTCAGCAAAGTTTTTTCACATTTGAAACATACGGCACCTCAGTGAATGCTCAGCACCATTCAACTGTTCAAAAATGTTGAACAACAATCAGCAAATGAACAGTACCTCAACCCAGACTCAGCAGAATATGTGACTTACTGTATGTGTTACTTAATGCACCTGCAGCCTTGTGGCCCTTGTGCAAGGTGGAACATGGAACTGAGTGTTGAGAATCTTATTTTTGAAGGCATTTCCTTGATCTACTGTGTCTTGGACCTCATTTGTACAATGTTGCTTTGGACAAAAGGATCTGCCAAATACTTACCTCCATTACATTTAGATTTATAGTCAAATATCATGCATTTTATGCCCTACATTGATTTGACAGCTTTAGTTACCAGCTGCTAGCTATACTAGCTACAATATATATATATACTATAGTACATTAACTTTAAAAGTTCCAGTGTGTAACATTTAAGAGGATATATTGTACATATAATATTCATAGGTATGTTTTCATCATAGTGTATAATTGCCTGAAAATAAGATTGTTGTTAACATGAGCCATTTTTTATCTACAGAAGGAGCGGGTCTCATGGTGGAGTCCGCCATGTCGGACTGCCATGTTTGTACAGTAGCCCAGAGAGGACTAACCAAACACTGACTCTAGATAGGACTATTCAGGTTATTGCAGTGACCGTAGTTTCTCCTACATGTTTAGAAGGCGAGCAGTATTCAGTATTGGTTGTAATCAGCAACTTCACTGATAGATGCCACTAAGTCCTACACACTGGTCCTTTAAATAAAAAGATTAACACTGACTTTAACTGGTGACAGAATGTTTTTACACTGTGGTATTGCTAATTATACTCAAGTAAACTATTTCAGTACTTTTCCCACTACTGAGAGCTTAGTCATGAATATTTTGTGAAATGAGGGTGTGCCATCATGCGTTGAATGAGTCCAGTCATAGCTCCATCTTACCTCGACATCATCATAGTGGGCTGGAAGGCCCTGGGACTCCTGTGGCGTGATGTAGACGTTAGAGCCCACCAAACCTCCAAAGAAACACTCAAGCTTCTCCTGGATCCTCCATAGCTCATCCTGACAACAATAGGAAACACTACATGTATACACACCTAGCTCTTACTTCTGTATTCCTGTACATTCTATTATAGTGCAATGAAATCTACTTAAAGTGGACCAATTCTGCTGTTCCTTAGTTATTGTCACAAATATGTTACAATGTCAGATGTTGATATAAAAAAAGGCCAAAGTGTCAAACAATGAGGAAACAGTATGTAAAAGTAATCCCTGTTAACAAAAACGTAAGAACTCAGACTGCTTTGAATGCAATGTTTCAACCTAATGGGTCATTTATTTCATTTTTTCCAAAAGTGAGGCAGAAATCTACTAGCTCAAAGTAAATTACTTCCTGCAGTTATTGCATTCTGTATTTGGGTTCATTGTACAGTTTATCACATGTTCTGTATGTGTTGAATAAATTATGAAATATCTATAAAATATGCCACTTAGTCAGGGGTTGTCAGTTTAGATACTGATAGAAAAGGGGGCCCTTAAATTGCCTATTTACACATCTAGCCTCATTAGCATTAATTCATTCAGTTGGACAGATGTGGCTGTTAGCTGCTAAATGCCCCACTCCTTGTCTTTTTGTTGTTTGGTTCTGGGCAGCCAGTGTATTGTATTGAGAACAGCTGTCTGCTGCAGCAGGAAACAATGTTGATGAGAGCGGAGTTAGCAGGCAGTAAGACCAAAACCATGCACTGAAAGACACTATATAAAGCAGTCAGTAATAACTCTCTGTGGGTCTGTGAGCTGACAGATGGACTAACATTAGCAGGAGCAGCTTTTGTCACAAAGGCAACAAAGCCATGATTTCATCTTTTCTCTTTTGCTCACCTTGAACCTCTGTGGCTGGTGGAACTGGATGGTCGCCTTATTCTGAACAAAGTTCTTCTGGAGAACACTGTTCTTAACTTGCCCCTCCTTGTTGAGCACTTTCTTCTTGCCGTTAATGCAGCGAACAACATTAACGTCCCTGTAGTACTCTAGACCCTGAGAACACAGGCACTGCAGATCGGACAGCTGGAACAAAGACTGGTAGTAGGAGGCAGTGCTGGGGTCACACCTCTTCAGATGGAGGGGTTTCTTCTCCCAGTACTCCCTGAAGAAGTGCTCTGTGTCCATGGGCTGGATGAGGCTCTGGAACAGGCTGGCTGGGCTGTCGAAGCACAGAGGGGATGGAGTGTCGCTGTGCTCTACCCTGCTCTGTTTAGAAGGGAGCTGCTCGTCCTCCTCATTGCTCTGTCTCTTTACAATCTTTGCCTTGCTTTTCTTTGGCATTTTAATCTTAAAAAAAAAAAGAATATTATCCGTTAGATGCTGAGCTAAAATCAGGCTGTTTAGCTATGAGACAGATAATCTGAGATAAAAACCATCTGGTTTCTCTGGCGCCTCCTTGTGCTCCTAATGGCAATTGCAACAGTGGACATTTTAGAAAAAATTACAAAAATTATTGCTTCTCTTCTCCAGTTGTCTAAAGGAAAGTCTTAAAGTCATTTATAAACTGCATAAAGTTTGGATCCATGTTATACTATGCTGACATTTTTCCTCAACGTATAAATACTAAACAACAACAATAAATACTGAGGGATTATTAAACAAACTGTGGTAATTTCAGATGAAGGAAACGCTATTTTACAAAAGCATTGCTCGGTCTTAACATAGACAGACAATATAATGAAGCAGAATAAATCATACAAGCATTGAGGCAGCTGACAGCTAATATCACTGTTAGACTGTATGGAGGTCTGTGGCTTTACAGTAGCAGCGGGCCGCTGTGGGTCTGTGGAGCTGACAGCGGCCCGGTCCACACTGTGCTGTGTTCATGTTAGTTTACAGAACTCACTCACTCACTCACCTTTGCACAGTCTCACACCAGCCCTGCACTGACTGCCCCACGTGAACCGGGTTGTGTTCCCCGGAATACGTCCGACTGGAAACTCATACTATGGACGGCGATTTCCGCCAATGTGCTGAAAAAAACATCATGGAACGTTAATTCATTATTATGAAAAACCTTCTCAAAATAATGACTTTGTATTTGAGATATTAAGTCGCTATTTTGAGAAATCCTGACATACATATAAGTCAAGAGAATTATATACATATAATTCTATTTTTTTTTTACAATTCAAAATACAGAGTGTTTTAGCATTTTTACAAAACAAGCTTATATACCAACTCCTTCTTTCCAGGTGTCTGCACATTAGACCAGCATACATACGTACCTATATGTGTGTGATTATTATTATTATTAGTAGTAATAGTAGTAGTAGAAGTAGTAGTAGTATGATTAGTGGAAGCAGTATTATTTTGTCTTTTATGTCTTTGTTAAATAACCTGTTTGTCTCGCTTTACCAATAAAAAACAAAAGTGGTGAAACAGAAATCCACATACATCAAGCGTGTCATCCCTTCTCTCTCTGCCCCCCTTTCCTGTCAATATTCAGCTGTTTCAATAAAAGACGTAAAAGCCAAAAAAATGCAAGTCAATTGTTTTTCCTAGGATGGTGAAGGCATGGCATAGTCCAATTTTCACGAGTGGAGTGAGTAAGGATTAAGGAATACTGTACTTCACTTAAAATGTATAATTATGTCCTTGTCTCACCCTTCTGTGGGCCAGTATTGATTCTTCTGTGGCCAATATTGATTTCATAATGATCCTCACTACCTGAAGTCTAGCAGCAGAAGTTAAAGCTGCAGTAAAAAAACAACAACTTTTGGTCATATTTTCTGAAACTTTCACTTTATCCTGACAGTAGTACATGCGACAGCTGAGGAGAGGTCAGCAAATATAACAAAACGATTTTTGTTATAAAGGTTACGTACTGCAGCTTTAAAAAACAAGTTTATCCTTTGCTAAGTGGTCCCTTTAAAAATTATTTGGGGCATACATTTATAGCATATCTACTTCTCCAGGCACCACATGATCTTCTTCACTCACAGTTACTACTTTACTGGGTACACCTGTGCAATTAAATACAACAGCGCTTCATTAATAAAACCTGCCAGACATTTATAATGTTTAGATTGCCAGTGTTGATTCAGCTCTGTGGTTATTTTGGAGGCAGCGGCGTGTTGTCCAGTTGAAATGAATTACATAATATTGAGAGGTGGTTTAATAGATGTAGCAACTAAACTGGTCCTTTAGAGTGTGTAACAGGAATGTTCATAAGCCTACTGGCATCCAAAACAACAAAAACAACAAAAACAACAAAACAAACATTCCTCCTTCCACTTGTTAAGAGCAGATTCAAAAGTCCACAGTGAGTCCTGTGGTAAGATTTTCCTTCGACAGCCAGAGCAATGGTTATCCATCAACACTGACAGCCATACAGAAAGTGATAGCCAGAATATTACAGCCAATGCAAATAAATGGAATGATTACACTTATGAAGGCTGCCTTTAGGAGTGCGAGTCACATTTTTTCTCCAGTTACTATCCAGCTTATGCACCCTAAACCATAGGTGCGATTAACAAAACTTTAATGTGTTGGTTAAATGTCACGTTGACATCGGTGACATTTCAGAAAGTGGTGACAAAGTTTTATTGTCACCCACTAAAAGACATTTTGTCTCCATTGTAGAGTAATTAAAAAAGTTTTGTTTTTTAATTTATGTGCTTATATAAGTATAGGAAAACTTTTCATATGCTGCTTAAATCTGCTGTATTTGTTTTTAACCCTTTAATGGTGTTCTTAAACATTCAGAAAAACACATTTTTAGTTGATACCTTGTTGACAATTTAGTTCTACTTACCTTAATCTGTCAGAGCAATGTTTATGGTTTGGTTGAAATGTTAACTTTTATAAGTAAACATTTTATAATGCATTTTTATTCAGTTTATTTTTAGAGTATTCACTTAGAATCAATTAATCAATTGTCAATTAATATCCCCCAAAAGTGTGATGACTTTGTAAAATATTTTCAAAAAGATGCTCTACGGATAATTAGAAATATAAATTTAAAGTAGGGGTAAGTTTAAAAAAATAATATTATCATTGTATTTTTGTTGTTATACAAAATAGCTATTATATCTGTATATAACTGCTATTATATCACTAATACGCTTGTTGACACACTTCATTTTAGCGGTACTTGTGTACAAGACCCCAAGATACTTGAACTCCTTCACTTGGGGCAGCAGGTCACGCTACACCCAGAGGGAGCAATCCATTGTTTTGGGGCTGATTTGGAGGTGCTGACTCCCATCTTGACCACCGACCTCGCTGACTGATACAGTTGCTCAAAAAATAGAGTTTACTAACTACACCCCTGGCTGCAAACCGCTCCAGTGCATGATGGAATTCATGGTCTGATGAAGTTGACTAAACCATATCATCTGCAAAGAGCAGAGAAGTGATTCTGAGGTCCCAAATTTGGACACTCTCCTACCCCCTCACTTCAGATCTTGTCCATGAAGATCACAGACAGAATCATGATAAGGTACAAACCTAGCAGGGCCTAACATCCCATAAAAACATGCTTGACTTCCTTAATATGGACATAGCTCTCACCCTGGTTATATAAGGATCGAATGGCTTGTAGCAATGCCCCTGGTACCCCCTACTCACGCAGAGTACAAGGCACGCTACAAGACACCCCAGTTGACATGTTTGTAAGTCTTCTCTGTAAGTCCACAAACAAATGTCTGAATTAATAAACTCCCATGACCCCTCCAGTAACCTTCCAAGGGTGAAGAGCTGGTCCATGGTTCCATGGCCACGAAGGAATAGGCACTGTTCCTCCTAAATGTGAGGATTGACAGTTGGTCTGAGCCTTGTTTCAACACCCTCTGAACCACCTTTTTAAAAATGAGAGCTATAATTGGTGGTCTGCTAGTCCACCACCCACCTGCAGGAACCCACCATAGAATTCAAGAAGGCTGGGTATTACAAACTGTTGTTCAGTGGATCTGCAAACAACAGTTCCCTGAACCTGCCGTTACCCTGGAAAAGGAGTCCAGCTCTCCAGGTATTTAGTTTCAGATCCAGTGCGGTGTGTGTAGGTAAGTGGTTCCTCCTCCATTGAGGCCATCAGGTTGAACTGCTATGTTTCCCACCCAGCCAACATTTGTATGTGGGGTCCATGACCATTCGATCATCACACCACTGACATCCACAAATGCTGCCAACAAAGACTCTCTGCCATCCGCAAACTCAATGCACTTTCTGTTGCCCCCCAACTTCTGTTATTACTTTATAAAAGTATAGTCCAACCTGTCATTCTCTACTGTGGTAGGAGGAGCCAGGGATCGAACTAACAACCTTCCGATTAGGGGATGACCCGCTCTGCCTCTGAGCCACAGCTGCACAGTATAGCACAAGACCCCAGCCACCCCCTCAACTCATCACTCGTACTGCTACCAGCTTGATGCAGATACAGCGCTCTGGCCTGTAAACGTGCTCGCTATGGCAGGAGCTCGCTATGGCAGGAGTTTTGTTTGTACCTTCTGCCATAGCATCTCTAAACAAGGCACCCTGGTAACCGCTGTGGGTGGGTGCTACGCACAGGACAGGGGGGGTTAAATGTGTGAGTGTTTATTCTTGTTGTTATGTCATGGTGTCCCTATATATCTTGTATATATGTATGTATGTCTGAAAGCTATGTACAGACTGTGGTGACAAATTTCCTGTGAAGGACAATAAAGTATCTTTCTATCTATGTGGGTATTATATGGGCTTAAAAATGGGCCCCATATGGACAGATAAAATGCCCATTTTGGGCCCATACCCACTTGGTACCCATGTAGCCTGAGCATAACCCATGTGGGGCCCACAAATACAAATAGGCAAAAAACAAAACATTGGCTCTAGATTGGTCCTTTTGGGTTTTGGGACCATTGTTTCTTTTACATGAAAGAAAGGTGCTATAGTAAACAAGTACAGGTCCATTTACCATTTACCATTTACTATGTAATCACAACATTCCTAATTCTTGCATGCCATCCCCTATCTCTCTCAATGTATAATAAGGCAAAAATACTCTCCAATTACTTTTAAAATGGTTATTGCTGCAATAAAGAAATTAAATGTACTCAATAAAAGGATACTGTGATTTGTTTTGCTTTCTTTTGCCATACAGCTGAGAGCAAGTTCAAAGTATACAGTTTATTCAAACAAAAAACCTTTGATGTTGAATTTATTTTTTGAATATAGCAGTAAAAAAATTATAGTGTATTTAGATGAGCAGTCGGTGGAAATATTCAACACACACAAAGAAAGAGTGAGAGAGAGAGAGAGTAAGAGAGACACAGAGAGCGAGAGAGAGTGAGAGAGAGAGAGAGAGGGCGAGGGAGAGGGAGAGAGAGAGAGAGAGAGAGATCTGGTCTGAGAGGTTTTCAGACGAGATCAGTTCCTGTGCTGCCCTGTTCTCTACATTTGGTTATTAGTGTTCTGTTTGTTTTTAGTTTGTGTACGCGAGACCATCGATGTTCAGAGAGCTCAACATCTGGATGCGTTGATGTCTGGATGGAAGGACAACCAACCGCACCGTGAACACGCCGTGGAGAGGACGTGGCGTTAAGCGCCTGGGTTTCTGTAACTTATTCTAACAGGTGAAGCTGGAGAGTTGAACAAAGATCAGTAAGGATGGTTCGGACATGTGTGTTCTCTGGTTCTCGGAGTGCGTGGGGTGGGTGATGGAATAAACCAAACACATTGGTCTGTTCTCTGGATCAGCATAACACAGTCCTGCTGCTCATTTATTTTATTGCTGGAATCTGGACTGCGGGGATGCTAGGGGGGCGATTTCATCTCTCAGTAACATAACTGCATTTGTTCCATGAGTCTATGGGTAGAAGATCAGCGGAGACTTACCTTTATGCAAGAATAATTTATCAGAACTTCAAGAGATGAAGGAAAAATGCAAGAACGCGGCGAAGACACGAAGAGAGAAGGAGAACGGAGAGTTTTATGAGCTGGCCAAGCTACTGCCTCTCCCGGCGGCCATCACCTCCCAGCTGGACAAGGCCTCCATCATCCGACTGACCAGCAGCTACCTCAAGATGAGGGCAGTCTTCCCCGACGGTAGGCACCAGGGAACAGCCAGAGAGCGGCACACATTCTGAAGACAGTGAATGTCAAATACTCAAAACAAACAAACAAGTCAACAAAGTCAGTGTAGTTACAAAATCAGACCATAACAATTTCTCTTAATAAGATTATTATGAAAAATAGATCAGAATTGAAATATTAAAACATAGCAAAAAATAAATAGCCTAAATAAATAAAAAATCAGTTTCTTGCTTTCTAATTTGACATGTTCTAACAACGCATTCCAAATATCCAACACAATTAGTTTCAGTCTGTATAACATACATACTGTAATAACGTATAAAGCTGTTTCGTTTAGGTTTTCAGTGTGTGAGAGCAGGAATTCATAAAGAACAGACGTACGGGAGCTTTACATCACAGAGACGCGTTCACTGTCTCTTCAATAGTTTGAGGGAAAAAAAGTCAAAATGTGGAATGTGAGGAATAGACTCCGTTTTTGGTACCACTTTCTAATGTAAATGGGGTTACAATAAAAAATAAATAAATAAATGTAATAACTAATTGATCTATTAATTGTTAATAAATAATTAAATAATGCTATATCCTATATTATACCAAAAAGTAATAAGTATATATAATGTTCTTAAAAATTGAAATGTCCTTTTAAAAGGCAACAGCCTATATTGCTATTTAAAAGTTATATATTACATTTACAAAGTACAATGGGCTATTAAAATGTTATGCTATTATTATTAGTGACACGACCATGAATAATAGATTTATTGAGAATATAGAATTGAGTTATATAATGAAGAACCATTTTCCACCGTAATTAAATGCACCACTACTAAAAAGTGTCAGAATATAATATATCATAAAAAACACCAACCAAAGGGGATTTTCACAACCTGGCATTTGTTTATCTGAATAGATTCTAAAGTAAATGGTTTATTAACAATTTTTAAAGCCGTAAATTACAACCCAGAAACCCTTTATATATGGGTGCTTTATTATAAAGTGATACCCATTGTTTTTTTTACCGCTTTAAAACAATGTTAATATACTCCATCAATTAAAATAAAGCTTAAAAACTAAATGTCACTGTTGCGATAAAATACTTCGGTTGCAACAAAATGTACAGGCGTCTTTGTACCGCATTAAGACTTTTGTCTGGAAGCTATAATAATAATAATAATAATAATAATAATAATAATAATAATAATAATAGTTTAGTTTACGTTAGTAGTAGAAGTTTCAGGATTACTGGTCCTTGCAGTAGCAGTAGCAGTAGCAGAAGGTGAATTTCGGGCTGGAAGTGTGCTCCTTCACTCAATCATAATGTCTCGGCTGTTAGACTCATTTCGTTAATTGAGGTGTCATCGAAGTTGTTTTCCCACTCTGATTAAAAGCTGACGTCCAGTTTATCCTCCTCACTCATTCATCAAGGTGAATTATTTCATTAAGCCGCGTACAGCTCCACCGGGGCAGGTTAGAGGGCAAGAAAACAGAGCTTTTCCTCTCTGTCATCACTCATAAAGTCAGACTGAATACTTGGCCTCTTACGGCCGGGCCACCCGGAGCAGCGGAGCCGTCAATGCGACCTCTTTGTCCGAGCCGCAGAACGCCTCAGCGAGAGCAGGCCTGCGAATTCATTCACTGCAGCGGCCTGTGAGGCTGGTCCAGGGGGCGGTGGAGAAATCCACATGTCACGGACCCGTTTTGTGGTGGATTGTTTGATAGTCCTGTAAATCCCAGTAAAGCTCCAGAACGCAGAGCTGGGACGTGAGGAAGTCAAGATTTATGTCAGAGCTTTTATGGCCCTCATTTACCATCAGGAATAAATGTAGGATTGATTATAATGCATCTATAATTGATAAAGACTACATAGACTCAGTGGAAACACTTCATTTGATGCTTTTCTCACTGAAAATGTTTTAATCGCTGTTCAGTTTCAATTACATTTAATGAGCTTTATTGTCATGAATAGTGCTTATAAGCAAACCCATATGAAAAGTTATAAAAGAATGATATTTGTTAAAATAACAATTATGATAAAGGTGTACATATTTGTACAATCACAAATCCTAGTAAATAGGGTATTGTAACATAAACAACAACAACAGTCAATCTCACATGCAAAAACAATTGAATTTGGTGCTGTTTCTCTGGATGTCCCTCAGGTTGGGGCAAGAGCTCAGATATTTAGCTGCCACCATGCAGCAATTTTGTTTTTCACCCAGTGGTTATTTGAGTTTGCCCTCTGTATGTTATTAAATCTGAATATCAGACACAAGACACTTACAGCCGTTGGATCTCCTCCTGCTGATAATTCTACATTTAACAGTATGTTAATACCTGTAGTGAGTCAAGATGTCTTGAATCTATTAGTGACACAGCTGAAAAATGACATTTATGTGTTAATCCAGGAGCTTTCCCTCAGGTTGACAGCATTACTACTGAAGGCATTTACTTATGAAGAGTTGGTGATAACAGTAAAATGAAGCTTTTGTTATTTTGGAGGGTTTAGAACGAGTGAGAGGCGGATCCATCGCATGAAACACAGTAGCCTGTTGTAAGGTGTACCTCAGCCGCTGAAAAAAACTACTGCTATTTTTTAGTTTCATATTAAAAAAAACAACAAAAACAGGCCTCATGAAACAATTATCAGGCTTAGAAATATGGACTGAACAGTGACAAAAGGCACATTACATGGTAACAAAAGACAATAAGAGAAACAGCAAGGGCAATATCAGTAAAAAAACCACAACATCTACTATAACAACTGTAAACAACTACAGACAGGAGAAGCAAAACTGAATAAAAAACAGTGGCACAATTAAAGGATAAGAGTTCTAAGTGTTGTTTTAAATAATAATTTTTACATATCATTTTGTATTTTGTTCAATTGTATGTTGCTTTTAAGATTCAGCCTTTTGTTATTTTGATAAAATTGTTATTATGGGAAGAACATGAGGAGTCCAGTAAGGTCACAAGAGGTTTTTGCTCCCATTATATAAAGCTGATAGAAAAAGATTATTTAAATTTATACTAAATTATTTATTTGTGTTCACTGAAAGCCACACAGAATAATTTCCACTGTTCATGTAGAGTTCATGTAATACTGAAGACTAAATACTGTAGTTTTCTGGTCCATATTGCTCTGTTTGGGGCACAAAGCCTCTCAAAAAGGTGAAAAGGGAACACAGCAATGTATCATTCCTAAATAAAGCATGTGTCCATCAGTATGTTAATATTCTGAATGGAAATGAAAGTATTGGCTCAAATTGTAATAGTACAATTTAGGGACAATGGTGCTTTAGAATCAGAAACAGATGTATTGCCAAGTAGGCTTTCAATACAAGGAATTTGCCTCGGTATATTGGTGCATAACTGTAAACATAGTATGAGGAAAGTAGAAATAAAGACGAAATAGAGACAATTAAAAAAGAGACAGTGTACAATATAAGAGTTATTTAAATGAAAGGCTGTGCAGTTTGTGTGGGGATGTGCAAAATATGGGAATGTGCAAGTTCACAGTTTGAAGTATAAAGGTTGTTTACAGTGTGTAAGATATAGTCCCAGGAAATGTGCATTAATGTAAGGCACAGATTCAGGGTGGTTGGTGAAGTCAGTGTCAGTGGAGGTCCCTTGCCTTATTGATGAGGCCATTTTTAGATTTAGATTTCGGCAGGTTTACTTCAGTATTTTTTCCATTTTACCAACTACTCATCCTGTCATTTTATACATTTTATTTTATTCAACCTTTATTAAAAGTCCCTTAAGATTAAAATTCTTTTTCAAGGCTGACCACGCCAAGATAGCGCACCATTACGAGGTAACAAAAATGATTAAATAAAGCATGTTAAAAACCTACATGGGACAGCGGAAACATATACACATATAATACAAAACTCAGTTCAGGAACAACAATGACACTCGTCAGTTACACAGCTTGTATCAAAGCCATGAACTCTTGCAGGAAGACAAAAACATTAAGCTGCAGTGTGTTCTGACATTTATTCCATTACCAGGGTAAAATATAGGAGAAAATAGGAGAAAGCTATCTACCATCTACCAAGCTCTGAGAAAATCGTTGGGACCTGGTAGCACAGCCAGCTAGTGGAGCGAATATCATAATAGCTGCTAGTGAGTGAGAGGAGATTACACAAATATGAAAGGAGTTTACTCAGTATGGCTTTTTAATAAAAAAATAAATAAAATCGCTATTATTTCCATTTTTACTTTCATACTATGTAGATACGTGTTTGCTGATTTATAATGTGAAAATGTAATCACAATATTTGAATATATTTACATATATTTTGCAAAATTAAATGTTCAACTTGGTATCACATCCTCAATGATATTTTCCTATATATATTTATTTGTATTTTTGTATTTTTCCCCTCCAAGTTCTGGTGGTGTCAAAGAGTGGAGTTACACAAGTCTGGTAGTTCAAAGAAGCAAAAACAGGTTTATAAATCATCACAGGACATGTATTAGGACATACATGCATACAAATAGTTGACCTTTTTTGCCAATACCTGTGCTCACACAACTGCAGCCGCTCTCAGCCCTGGAAATAATGCACTGGATCTGCGCAATGTTGAACTTACATGTTTGATATGAAAGTGACAGTCAAACAGACATCACTACCCCTAAGTGATGAAGACACTGTCTTACCGTGTCTGTTTCTCTCTGTAGGTCTTGGTGATGGATGGGGTCAGTCAACAAGGTTCAGTCCTCTGGATAGCATGGCGAAAGAACTTGGTTCCCACCTTTTACAAGTCAGTATGGGAAATACATTGTGTTCTAGCACTGCAGTATTCTCTTTCATACTCTACTGTACACTGTCCTCTGTGATGACTGTGCTAAAATATGCTCCATGAAAGTGCTGCTCAATACTAAATGATGTTATTGTATGCTAGCCTATGCAGCTGATTTTGCTTTGCTATGCTCATTAGAGTGGAGGTCAGTAGATAACAGCAAATAGTCTGTGGGCTATAAATCTGGCTTGACACTGAATTATTAAACCCTGCAAATTAATCATAATTTTAGGCTTCTTATGCCTCCATAAGTATAACAATTAAATGCTGTATTTACGGTTAAATACTGTAAATAACATAAACAGCAAGTGGTGCTCAGTTTAGGTTGTATATCATCTAATGTTTTTAAATATGTTTACGCCTGAAAGGGATCATGTGTTTGGTCGTGTGTCGGTCTGTCCGCAGCTACACATCAGTTTGATATTTTTTGTAGCCTACAGATTTATGACTGTATGTTCAAGAACCTCTCAAAGTTGCTGTGATTCATGGTTCAACCTGTATCATTGACTGCTCTGTTTTATACCACCACTAATTACTGACTTCTAGCCCCAGAGAAACCTGGTGGAGGTATGCACTATACTGAGGCCCTTTTTCCACCAAATCACCCCTGGTTCTTGAACATTCAAGATTATTGGAACCATGGTGCTATGTAGCAAACAAGCCTTCTTCCAATTTCGAGTCAAACCATAGTAACTGGATGAATGATCAAAAGAGAGTGCACTACAATGCACAACCTGTTGAACATAACATGCCCACTTTGCTTCCCAAGGAAGACCTGTTATTTTTTGGTCCCATCTGGGAACCAACGTTTTGAGTTCTGACCCATTTTAGTATGGGCCAAAACGCTCAGAATAGTTCAAAACAAGGTCTTTGAACCAGAATAGAGCCTATTTCCTGTTGGTGGGAAAGGCCAGAGGCATAATAAAAATCTCAGTGATTGTCACATTTTAAATTTAACTTTTATATTATTTATGATATTGTGAGTTTTTAACTGCAGATGGTAATTCTGTGTAAGATGACTGTGATGCCAAGTAAAATACACTTGAAAACATGATAATCATAGGATCTTCAATATGTCCAAAAACATGAACTCTTTAAAAGAGACATCATCTGCTCTCAGTAGCAGTATATTTGAGCTGCTGATATCATTTTAAAACTCTGCAGTTCAGAACAGTAAAATTTCTCTGAGGAAAATTCTCCCACACTGGGCATGAAAGTAAGGAATGTGATTGACCAAGTGTGCCGCAGGTGTTATCACTTATGTTATATTTAAATTACTTAATTCACTAAAATATCTCCACTACTGTTTAAAACTGCTACCATTACTTCACTAGCACTGCAAATACTGATATCACTACTATGACCTGTAACCTACCTTCTATATGAATTCTTCTCTACTATTTAACTGAACACCAACAATAACGCTGTTAAAACAATCATACATACAACCATTACCAGCTCAATTACAGCAGCTACTACAATGGTTTTATATACAGGTATACTTCTGTTTTTCGTCTCTTTTTCATTTTCACATGCCTTTTTCAGCTCTTCATACTCCTGTGTTTGATTTTAAGACATCTTAATGACGTTTAACTGGGCCAGTACTCACTCACGTCCAGTTGAGTTATTTTATTTATTAGTCTGTACAACGACTTTTAAATAACTATATGCACTTTTTGTGTAGTTATAAGTGTCAGGCACAATAGTCCTACCTCTTGCTCAAACAGAGGATGTTAGAATGTGCAGCCAATTTGAGGTCAACTATTTGGACTAGTTAAGATGAAAAGCAGCTGGATTTAGATTACTGACACTGTAGTATAAATTTTGGACTAAATCATACATTTCTTTCAATAGAGACAGCTGAGTCACAAATGGTTAGAAATGACAGTAAAAAATAGATCTTGCTATAACCCACATGGGTCTGAATACATTTAAAACTAAACTACTTAAATCTAAACTTCTAGAATTATTAGAATTATATTTAGATTAATTATTAGAATTTTATAGAATTATAGTTAGAATTATATAGTTATCAGCCAGTATTATTCACTATATATATATATCAGAATCAGAATCAGAAATACTTTAATAAATAAATAAATTATGGTGGTCAAGAATTTTTAATTTTACCAGTTTTCACTGAAAAATTGGATTTTTATAAACTAAGTAGATATTAATATACTAGCAAATTTAAAAGGTATTTTGTTTATGTTGCAGCATGTTGCCATTAATCAACACAGAAAGAAGAGTGTTCACTGCAGTTCCGAGTAAACAAGGTCCTCGTGCTGCTGGTACTACCCGGAGCATGGGTTTACTGACAGACAGGGAAAGTGTCAGGAAGTGCAAATGAGCTGCTGGTTATGCACAACACATCCATCAAATTAATGAAAACATATTTAAATTAATAAATAAATAATAAAATATATCTTATTTTTACCAGGTATTTTTGTAATGTTAATTTATAACCAGTGTTTACCATTTTTATTGTTATTTTAAATGAAGATACAAATATTCCCAGATGCTTTTCTTAATTTAAAAAAAGAGAATCTAATAAAAGATAGTCAAGGGTAAATAATAAGATTTTTAACTACATTGCTAAATTACCAAATGCAGAATAGCTGCATAAGAACAAAACTTACATCATATGGACAAATGTATTGTGACACAACATTATAAAAATGAAAACCTTACTCACTCACTGTTTAAGAGTAACTACGTTGTTACCGCTCCCACAGACTCTGGATGGTTTCGTGTTCGTCGTTGCCTCTGATGGAAAAATCATGTACATCTCTGAAACAGCATCAGTCCACCTTGGCCTGTCCCAGGTAAGCCCCATCACATTACAATTCACATTAACCATTAATGGCTACCCTGATACAATTTCTGCCCCACTCTCGCAAGTCTCGTATGCATAATATGCTTCTGAGCAATGAGTACTGTATGCATAAAATGTTTCTATCTTATATTTTACATTAGCTACTATTCATTTAAACCAGGGGTCTAAAACTCAAATTGGCCACTGTTGTTATTGTTGTCTCAAAGAAGGGCCTTGTCAACATTCAAGTACTACAAGAAAGTTCAATATTCTGAAAATATTTCCATTACTAACATAATACTTAACAAAAAATAAAAATATCATAATTTTATATCATCTTTGTTGTTTACAGCCAAACAACAAAGAGCCAAAATCTTCTCTCTTCTTATCAACCGTTATCCACACGCATTTGCAGACACCTTTGACCATTATTTTGTGCCAAATGAGACAGATTTGAGACAGAATTGTGTTTTTATTTCAATTGTATATGAAGGGGTGGTTTAAATTGTTAAGAAACACACACACACATATATACATAAATAAAAAGTCTGAATATATGGAATGAAATGACACGTGACCAAGGCACTGCGCCATATTGTGTTTTCTATACCGGCCTAATAAGGATGTTATGCAAGACGTGTGGGCCTGAGCTAGCCTGCACGTAATCTATCATAAACAGTCCTAACTAATGAAGCGATAATTAACGCCCTGGCTAATGCGGGCCAATATTCACACTGTACTGCAGCTGTATGTTTAAACACAATGCATAGGAAGCAGCAAAAGGTTTAATGTGGTTAAGCTAATAAAAAGCTTCTCCTTCAGTTCATGAAGTCTCTGCAGCATCTGAAGGCATGGACGGATATGTTCAGTTGTTTTAAGTGCCGCGCCAGAGCGCAGCGTCTTTACGCACTGCCGTTCGCTGAGTTTACCTTCATTAAATCGACAGCAGGCTGCTACAATATTAACATACAGAGCTCTACACACATTAGACTGCTCGGATAGAACTCCATGTTCTGCTTTTTCTGAAGGAGACATCCAGTTACCAGGGCTTATCATAGCCTCATCCAACTTTCTGTTTTGGCAAACGTAGCGTCTCATGTTCTATCCCTGAAACACACTGCAAGGCAAACACTGTTATGTAACATTAATTACTGAACTATATGACCATGAACGAGGTGAGATACATACTAATTATTACTAAAAGAGCGTCAGTCAGATTATAAAATACAGGTTATAAAAATACAAGCGGTTTCACCAAATCAGTGTCTTTATTTTGATACAGTATTTAATTATCGCAGTCTATGATATATATTCAGCTTCACCTAGCCCTTTTGCAGGTTGTGCTGCTGAACATACATGGACCAAATTAGAAGATGCGCATGGAGACGCCATACAGTCTGTGCACCTCTAAGAGCACCTTGCGCTTGGTATTAAGAGTGCAAATGATTAAACTCAGGGTGCAATGCATGTTTGCACCCTCGTAGAACCGGGCCTGAATATAAAGTTACAATTATAAAAAAGTAATAACAATGAAAAAAACAAAAAACGAGATATTTAAAATCTGGTGGGGCATGTGCCCTTCAGCTTGAATGGGCATGACTGCCTCAAACTCAGACTCCCGTTAGTTTTGGTGTGCCACCCCAAGAATTTCAGTGGGTCTATCTGCTCACCCCTATGAAAGATTTGTGGGTGCACCTCTGGCTGCATGTCTTTGCATTTTGTATGGATTTTGGTTAGTTGGCTTTTGTGTAACTGATCACTATATAACTCATGCTGGAAATGTGTGTGCTGCAGGTGGAGCTAACAGGAAACAATATATTTGAGTACATTCACCCATCAGACCATGATGAGATGACAGCAGTGCTGAGTCTGGGTCGTCCTCCACACCATCACTTCTCTCCAGGTACTTAAACACATTCAACCTCCAGGCTCTCATGCATGTCATAGTATATCACATACTGTAAATGGCCAGATCATTTATTTACGGCACAGAACAATTGCTCATATTAGAGAGATTTGCTGTTCCCTGGTTAGTGCAAAGTAAACTACTATATGTCAGGTCATATTCACTGCTGTGTGGTAAAAAGCAGTTTTGAATAAAGTCTAACTCAACTTCCTTTTCTTATTTTTTCTTAAGTAAATTAAGTCATACATATTGTTAAGTCTGTTGGTCGGCTACCAGTGCTCTCTTTTATAGAACAGTGCCAAACATTACAGCTGACCACAGTTGAGTAATTAAAGTATGTAATTCTTACTGTGATGAAAAAGAACTTTGAGGGTTGTGTTAGATGGATCTTTGTGATGACATTGTCAAGTTTGAGATAATGGCATCATAATGATGTCATCTAGTTAACAGAGAGCCTGCATTACAACTTGGGGTATGGAGTGTGAAAGAGGACATTGTTGAGAGTCTAAAGAAAAGATGTTGGTTTGCATTATGGGATTTTGGCATATGCTGCTTCAATTTTGGACGTTCTTTTCAAAATCTTGTGAGTCTTGACGTACCCCATTATTGAACTTTAAAAACAATATTCTTGGATGGGTAAAGAGGGTGGGTGAGTGTAGCATCTGTTGATCCTGGTCTGTTTTTGCCAGGGAAGAGGCACAGGAAGAGGAGTTTCTGGCTGGTTGTCCAACCTCAGGAGAAGCAGTACAGACACCATAGTTGTCATTAAACAGTAAATCAACTTTTTACAGCCTTATATATGTCTGCAAGTGGTTTGGACTGTATCTCATTTGTACATGGCTTTGGAGTAAAGCGTCTGTCAGAGCATGTACACCAATCATCCATAACATTATGACCACTGGGGCGACTGTGGCTCAGAGGTAGAGCAGGTTGTCTACTAATCAGAAGGTTGCTGCATGTCAAAGTGTCCTTGAGCAAGATACTGAACCCCGAATGGCTCCCAATGCTGCGTCATCACTGTGTGAACGTGTGTGTGAAAGGGTGAATGTGGTATGTAGTGTAAAGCGCTTTAGTAGTCAGAAAGACTAAAAAGGCGCTATATACTGTAAGTACAGTCCATTTACCATTTACTGACTGGTGAAGTAAATTACACTGATTATCTGGTTATGATGGCACCTGTCAGTGGGTGGGATATATCAGGCAGCAAGTGAACATTTAGTCATCAATGTGTTAGAAGCAGGAAAAATGGGCAGTGTGAGTATTTGAATAACTTTGACAAGAACATTATTACCGCCAGGGTTAGCCATGTTATGGCTGATCTGTATATACATCATGAGATCCAGTCATACTACATAAGTCATATAGCCGACTATAGCTGTCATCTTTTGGTCTCTTTTACGCACATTTGACTGTACTGGTCTGCCAAAACAAATCTGAGATAATTAAGTTCAATTCAAAACAAATTCATAAATTCATAAGTTATCTCAGGACACGTTTCAAAAAGAGCAGGTCTAGACCGAACTCCTTATAAATGTATTTACAGAAGAAAGGAGGACAGAGACAAAGTTGTTTCGGGACGGCAACTAGAACAAGTTGACAAAGCTTTACGGGTGGTCACGAGGCCTTCATGATTTTAAGGGGTGTAAGAAGCCTTAAACTTAACTTTCAAGAGCTGAACACAATCACAAACAGGAAATAATTTGAATTAAATACATAGAGTATATTGTCAGTTTAGTCAATGATAAAAAAAAACCTGTCCCTTAAGGAAAAAGATTGGGAATCACTGAAGCATCTTGCCATAAGGTTGAAGATAATATGAGAATTACTTTAAAGGCTGATAAGGGAGAAAAAAATTCAATGTTATTTCAAATGAATTCATTAACTGTGGACCTCTAAACATGATAAAAATGTATACAATGAATAAAAAAATAAGTTAAATTTTTGTTTGTTTTGTGTTCATGTTTGTTTTGTAAAAACACAATGTACTACAACATGTGAGTAATGCCTCTATAATGTGTGTTTATGTGACAGAGTATGAAATAGAACGCTCCTTCTTCTTGAGGATGAAGTGTGTTCTTGCTAAAAGAAATGCAGGACTTACATGTGGAGGATATAAGGTAGGTCCAGTCTGTGAAACTGGAGTTTCATTTACCCAAACACATACATGGAGGTGATTTATTTCCATTAAGTAATACATAAACAATCACTACACTGCACAATCACTTATTGGTCATTCTCAAAAAACCATGGTGTTAAACCTCAACTGTATTCATCCCAGGATACGTTCTCATGAAGCAGCAGCAGCAGCTGGAGGTGTCTTGTACACAGATTATGGTTTCCTGTGGTTTCGCCATTAGTTGGCTACTGTTACAGTTCTTCATGACCGGGTGACTCGACATACATAACGGACATCCATAGGCTTGTCTTTAACTCCAAAAGTGTTACTTTATTACACACACTTGTGCATTACATGCACTCCGGTAGACCGGGAACTAGACACACCCCACCTTGTATCACTCCGCCTACACGTCACTAATATCATCATGACAGTATTAAGTGCGCAGCACTATATACTACATCCTCCTTCCTCAACATGAAAGCTACACTTCATTCTTATTGTAACAAACTTCTGTTCATAACTGAACTGTGTGTCTTATTACTGCCACCACTGAACATATAGATATGCTTTAACAAAACACATGTGCTTGTAGCTTCTGTTAGTGCAAATAATCAATGTCTAAGAGTATCTTGCCCTGTCTACTGTAACATGCTTTTATACTCTTGGCTAAGAACAGGAAAATAACATTTCTTCCATTAACATTTGTCTTTTACATTTATTAACAATACCTTAAACATTTATCATTTGTCGTCCACACCTGGTTTGAGCTGGCTGTGACGTGGATGAGAGCTCGATGTCAACACTATCTGCTGTACCTGCATCTGGTGTGCTGACTTGCTCATCATCTAATGAGTTTCTGAGTTCATCTGGGTGCTGTGTGTTGTTCTCCTCAGGTGGCGCCTGTTGCGTCTGTAGTGCTGACCAGAAGATGTCACTATGTCATAGGACCGTGGCTCGTCCCTCTGTGCCACAGCTGGACGCCAACCTTGCGGTGTCTCCATGTGAACAGTACTCCCAGGTTGCAGCTCTGGAAGCCGCTTTGCTCCTCTGTTGTAGTACTGCTGCTGCCTTGCTTGCAGATTTTGGAGAGTTGAGAAAGTCTTTAAGTACAGCAGGCTGGAGAATAGTGCTGAAGGTTGGTAGAGTGCTTCTAAGGACTCGGCCCATGAGCTGAAACACGGTCACACACAATCTCTTTTGGTATTCCGATTCATGAGAAGACCGATTTCATCTTGTTGATGACAGTGTGTGATGCTTTGTCTTTAATGTTCAATACCTCTGGGTATTTTGAGAGGTAGTCCACTATCAGCAGAAATGACTGACCTTTTATTTCAAAGATGTCGACTGCCACTTTAAGCCAAGGAAGCTCAGGGATGTTGTGTGAGATCAATGGCTCCTTCTGGTTCCTGGGCTG
>JAGRRF010011533.1:26099220-26114205 GCA_019097615.1 Morone chrysops | reverse complement strand
CGCTGCTCGCCTTGTACTGTACTTTCTCTTTGTTGAATTTCACATTTGCTTCTTTTGCTCTGGCCATCACTTTCTGTATTATCTCATCATGTTCTTTTTATAACCCCAGGTTCATTTTGCGCCGGAATTGTCCTTTAAATGTGCACAGCAGCAATGACTCCTGGTCAAGCTTTACTTGCCAGTAGCCATCCTTCTCATCCAGCACTGTGAATATCCTCTTACCAGCAAGTTTGCACAAAACTTAATCTGTTGTGGGGATGGAGTAGTGCTGTCTTAGTATTGCTCTGTTTAAATCTGTGGGGTCCAAGCAAACCCTCAATTTCTTCTTATCTTTCTTTTCCATGACTACAAGGCTATTTACCCATGGTGTTGGCTCCGTCACCTGTGCAATCACATCTGCTTGTAACAGGTCATCAAGAGTGTATTTTTCTGCAGCCGTGTATGACTGGTGTAGCCTTGGGGTCTGTGTGGATGTGATATTCTCCGGCAAACTCCCCCAGACCTTCAAAGACTGTTGGGTGTTGAGCTATCAGCTCCTCCTTTGTAGTTGGATGTTTCACGTCCAGTTTGTTGATGTCCATCCTTTTTACCAGGTGTCCTGTTTTTTCTTATGCACTGTATGTATAGATCTCTCTTGAGTGGCTGCGCTCATTGCTTGTATTTGAGCTCTGGCGATCTCAGCAGCACGGCAAGTATCTATGACCTTTTCTGATTTGGCTCTCTTAAAAGTCTCTCTTTAAGACGCTGGTCATTCATACTGAACACAATCTTGTCTCTAATCATGTCGTTTTCCGAGGCGCCAAACTCACAGTCCTTGCTTTTTTGTCATTTATAAATGAAGACAGAGGCTGTCATAGGGTGCACCCAAAATTGGTGCCTTTCAAACACTGTATTCTTCTTGGGCAGACAATAGGCTTTAAAAGCTGTGAGAACATCTTTCACAGCCTTTTCTTTTGAAAGGTTAAGTGCGTTATACACTTCAAGAGCCTCCACTCCTAGTGCATGCAGTAAGATGGCAACTTTGATCATTTCGTCCTTACTCTCTGCACCACTCACGGTCATGTAGATTTGGAAGTGCTGTTCCCATCGTCTCCAGTTTTCTCCCAAGTTGCCCGTCAACACCAGTGGCGATGGTAGTTTGAACTGCTCCATCGTACCGTCTCCTGTCGTTGCAGGTCTCCGTGCATCTCCCACTCTTTAAGGGATGCTACCGTTAGCACAACTTTTAGCTAGCAAAATTCCGGTGTTTTTCGACTCCGGCAAACTCACGAACTAGACCGACTTCTGACACCATGTTACAGTTCTTCATGACCGGGTTACTCGACATACATAACGGACATCCATAGGCTTGTCTGTAACTCCAAGCGTGTTACTTTACTACACACACTTACTACTATTACTACACGTCACTAACGTCATCATGACAGTACAAGTGCACGGCACTATATACTATAGCTACACATTTAGGAAATTCATGAATGTTCAGGTACTCCTCAATAAAACTAGAGCTACGGTCAGATCTGTGTTGAATTATTTCAATGAATTGAGTCCCATAATTATTACAAACATACAGGCACTACTTAAGGAAGTAATGTTGGCTGGTAATATAGCAGTTGCAAAGTGGTGGGAGCACTAAGGAACCGTAGTTTAAAGCTGCACTAGGTAACGTTTTTGTCATATTTTCTGAAATCTTCATTTTATCCTGACAGTAGTATATGCGAAGGATGATCTGTGAAAAAATTAGGTTCCTTCTAGTGCTCCTAATGGCATTTGCAAGAATCCACTGTGCCTGAACAAAAACAACCCAATCAGAGCCAAGAAAGATAGTTGTTGAGTCTCATTCCCAAGAGGCTCAATAATCAACCACCGTCACACAAAGCTGTATTTGATGAACTTTTTTTGTTATAAACCATCAAGTGAATGTGTGAAACGTGTAATGATGCTGGTTTCATACCATTGTTCCCCAGGTCATCCACTGCAGCGGCTATCTGAAAGTGCGTCAGTACATGATGGACATGCCGTTGTATGAATCCTGTTTTCAGACTGTGGGTCTGGTGGCCGTCGGTCACTCCCTGCCCCCCAGTGGTATTACTGAGATAAAACTCCACAGCAACATGTTCATGTTCCGGGCCAGCCTGGACTTTAAACTAATTTTCTTGGACACAAGGTAGGAGAGACACTTCACTGAGCAGGAGAATGGGTAGATGAAAGCCGTGATATTACGATATCTTGATGATATCTATGATTAAAATCATAGAAATCATCAAAAATAATTAACAGAAAAATTATTTTAAATTACAATATAGAAATATGTAGACATATGACAAAAATGTATTAAAAATTACTACTGCAGTTTTAACCAAACCTTATGATGCACTTAAGCACAAATCAACCCCTGACTGTTGCTTGTACCCTCTCTCCTGTGTGCTTGCGCCAGAGTGGCAGAGCTGACAGGCTATGAGCCTCAGGACCTGATAGAGAAGACTCTCTACCACCACGTCCACGCCTGTGATGTTTTCCATCTACGCTATGCTCACCATTTATGTGAGTCTTGAAATCCTTAGTCAGACCAACTGGGTGGGAGGGTAAGTAGACAAAGTAGTGACAAATCAGCAACAGACCCAGTTTTCAAAGGGTTAGTGAGTGAAACCCAGATATACAGAAACAGCCATAACACACTGGTGTATGATTAGCATGTGTGTGTTGGTGATGTGTATGATTCACACAGAATGTGCTGTCCTTGTGTATTTCTCCCCAGTGTATTTTGGAGTCAGCTAACAAACAAAGATGCTGTCTTTCAGCTTTTAGAGCAATCTGACAATGTACCAAGTCAATTACAATTTTTCAGGCTGACAAATTTCTTTATTTGATATATTTGAGGTTAGGGCATGGGGGCTGCGAACAAGACTGATTGCAACAAGGACATAGTAAATTTGCAACGTGCTTCAACATGGAGTTCAACGTTTTAGAATTTTACGGAAGAACTGAGGGCAGCTGCTGAGTTGAAAGGGTGTCAGTACCTACAGCCAGATCAGTACGTGCAATGTTCAACAGAGATCATAGTAGATATTTTAATTATTATTAACATGCCTCATAACATTTATTATTATATTTAATTTTTTCATTTAAAAATTCCTTACTTGTCAGTATTAGCTAAGGTAGCAGTAACTAACTTAGCAAAACTTTGGCAACACTTTGCTAACGTTAGCTATGAACATATGGTGGTATGTCTCACACATGCTGATAGATGTGATACCTCATCAGAATGCATCAAGAAGACATTAAAACCAAGCTGTAACCTCAGTGACTGCAAATGACCTGCATTCACTTGAGGCTGGCTCCAGCAGTGAGTCAATCTCAGTAAGGCCCCATATTAAAACGCCCAACTTTACAGCAAAAATAAACATGTTACAGCTTAGTATAAACAAGGTTTATATTGTCTTTTAGCTAATTTCCCTGTTGAAGATAACTGTATGGGGGAGGGGATATTTATTTCACATGTTTAATTAATTTTAAGGCTTAAATGTATGCATAATTAAGGGTGTGGCTGCATTGAGTAGCAGGTAGATGTCATCACAGTCAGCTCTTTTCAGTAACCAGGCTTCACTCAGCCCGGCTCAGCTCCACCCACGCTCTACGTCTTTGCCCGTTTTTGGATTAGCTGGGAGTGGGTGGAGTTAGACCTGCCAAGATGGCAATAGCCAGAGCTGACCACACTGAGCTGCACAGCGGCTCTTCAGAAACCTTTGGGAGACTACGTCCATTTTTAATTGTACAGTCTATGGTTAAAACTGATTAATATCCTGAATTAAACACAGTTTAATTAGTAACAAGTGAGCCATCATGTTTCCAACTTTACTGTTTTGGTACACTCTCACCGCTCTCATTGTGTTGTTTTCTGCTGCAGGCAGGTATTACCAGATAAAAAGCTGTAAAAACCCCCTGCCCAGCACCAAACTGTGGCCAGACACAGTTGGAGGCTAGCTGGTGAATAATGGAGCTGCTAAAGAGCCAGATATGTTTCTAAGCCATAGATTGAATATTGTACCAGCCAGCTGACCAGAAACATGAATTCATAAATGATAATGTTGCTCTGGAACTAATTGATGTGTAGGTAAGCAACTGCCAAGTTCACCATATCTTAACTTAAAAAGATTATATGTTAATGTTGTGTTTCAAAGCCTGTTTCTGTCAACTAGCACACATACCTTGACTTTTTTTCTCTGGACTGTTTTTTTTTAAGGGGATTTTATTCTCTGCGCCAAGCAAGTGGTGTATGTGTCGCTTTCTACTCATCGCTGCCCTCAAGTGGCTAAATACATTAGTTATTGCAGGTTTAAAGATGCAACATGTAAGAATCACCAACTCCGGTTTGGTCAAAATAAGACTTCATAGTTAGGTGTGAAAACATTATGGCTTTATGCCATTTTTTCCTACACTGCCTCTCTGATGCCCCAAATCCCTCTCACTTCTCTACTGCTTGATGCCTCTCCTGTCCCTGCTGTGTCTTTGTCATCCCCGGAGTCATCCTGGTTGGAGCTCACTGTAATTCACTGGGATTAGCGGTTATCAGGAGAGGATATAGTCCTGACACGCTGTGTTCTTGCCCATAAGCAAAGAGCGCCACACCGACCTGTGTTTGGTTCCAGTCCAGCTGTGTTCATCGAGAGGCAGCTGAGCCCAGTTCCATTTCCTGCTTGCCTGTATCCAGTTCTAGTGCCCATTCTAGTGCCACTCTCAGTTTTGTCCCCCCGCTCTGAGCCTGAAAACCTCCTCCTTTCAGCAGCCCAAAGCTCTTGTGCCTATGCTGCTGAGTATAAGTTCAAGTGGCCAGTTCTTACATATTGCACCTTATGTAAGTTGCAGTCAGAAAAATGTCTTATTTGAACAACTGATGCATAATAGTGGGCCCTGTGTGATTCCATGGGGCTGATGTCATATTTAACAATTTTTCAACTTTGACCCATATCTTTTTGTTCCCTGTAGTACTGGTGAAGGGGCAGGTCACCACTAAGTACTACCGCATGTTATCAAAGCATGGAGGTTGGGTGTGGGTGCAGAGCTATGCCACCATCGTCCATAACAGCCGTTCCTCCAGACCTCATTGTATTGTCAGTGTGAACTACGTCCTCACGTGAGTCTGCCCCTCCCCCTGTCATTTTGAATGTAAAACCTTCAGTTAAACCAATGCAAAGATACACAGTTTATGCCTGTCTGTTTGTACACAGTGACATCGAGTGCAAGGAGCTGCAATTATCTGAGGACCAGAGTCGAGCCACTAAGCCTGGTCTTAGCCTTACTTCCTCTCAGGACCACCACAAACAACTCAGAAACAAAGCAGTCAAGATGAAAACCAAACTCAGAGCCGCTCCCTATCCTGAGGTGGGACTTCCAGTTGGCTTACTGATGAGTAAACAGAAGGTGAATGTTTTCACACAGTTATTAAACAAACGTGTCATGTTAGCATGTCGAGAAGGTGGCTAAATAACGCTCCAAAGTTGTTTTTTTGCAGACGGAAAAATATTAACAAATTTCCCCCTGGAGATCAATAAAATATTTCTCATTCTGATTCTGAATATTTCTGCATACTGGGGTCCAGGAACAGTATGGGAATTGCATTCTTTGGGTATGACTGGAAAGCTGACACTCATACTTCATGCCACCTCTGCATAAGTTGGTAAATTTTAAATGGACCTGTACTTGTGTAGCCGGCGTGGCCTGACACTCCTTTAATTTGACTCTGCGTTGTGTTCGGCTTTGTGTAGAAACGGACGACAGACATCTGCTGCTTTGCCAGTTGGACAGGGAATTTTTTCTCTGTGTACTACACACATAACATGAGTACAGCAACTTGGTTCCCACACGCACACCTTTCCTCAGCATAGCGTACCGCTACTCAATAACACGTGCAGTGTTCTTATTAAAATAATAAACTAAAATACATTTCAATGTGATCGTAAAGGCAAAATTTCAATGTAAAATCAAAAACATTTCCCCACATACCAACGACAAGAAAGACTTTATTTCAGGTTACTGAGAGCCACGTCACATTCATTTGTCCAAGCAGAGGGTCTGAATTTCCTGAATGAGCCAGGGTTGGAACTGGTTCTGACTTTTGTCCAGCAGTGAGAGCAAACAATGACAGTTAGGGATGAAATGTTGGTAGTGGAACATCATTCCCAGAAAGGATTTTATCCTCTTTATTGGTGGTGTGTAGCCATCATCCTCCATCAGGTCTGCATTTTACATTTTAGATATAACCTCAATTTTTGCCGGGTCCACAGCCACTCCATTGCCATCTATGATGTGACCAAGAAACTTGACCGAAGATCTCAACAAGTGGAAGTTTAAGGTTGTGAAGTCTGAGCCGCTGGAAAACAACCTCAAGTCTCTCCAAAGCCTCTTTTTCCAAAATACAATTAACAAAATAAAAGCTCCCCCCCAAAAAATACACAGGTTTATACAGAAAAAGTAACAAGATATTGACAAAGATGGATTTTTGGTGAAATCTAACAAACCTTTCTAGTCTTCCGATCACTCAAAGCACTTTTACACTATGTACCACATTTACCCTTTCACACACATTCACTCAGTGACCCACAGCATCGGGAGCAATTTGGGGTTCAGTATCTTGCTCAAGGATATTTCAACACGCCCCTGCTACAAAGGGAGTGGGTTCGCCATGTTTCTACAGTAAGAGATGAGTAAGAGTAATCCACAACAATAAAGTGTTGAAAATAGCATAATTTTACTGTTGAATTTATTAATTTAAAGCAATGGATTTATGGAATGGAATTAGGCTAATTAGCCTTAGTTGGCATAGACATACATAACATGCACTAGGAGTTTATCCACCCAGTTTTTTTCCCCAGCCTGTATTTTGGACCAGCCTTTATTTGTTCATGGCGACCACCACCATTATTTGAGATCCAGCTTTTATTTGAGGAAATCAAATTTATATCAGAATGTCAGTCCTTTATTAGCCAGACTATATGTTCAGCTAAATAAGGATCCAGTGTGAAAGACATATAACATTCCTCTATGAGTGTCTGTTACAAAACTACGCATTTCAGTAACCTTCTTTATGCTTATTTATGCTTATTTATGGATAGCAGCAGGCCACTCGCCTCTTCCAGCCAGACCACTTAAGCTGCTCCCCACAGAAGGGGCTATGGAAGGAGAGGTCCCCGTACCCAGTGACCCCCTGCAGGGAGAAGAACTCCAGCTTAAGCCCTGAAACAGGTCAGGCGTCCTGCAGCCCCATTAACAATCTGACCCTCCACTACCCCTACAAACACCAGCATCTGGATGCTCAGACTCACCTGCCTAGCTCAGGTCCCTCTTCTCAGCTGGCTCAACAGATCATCGGTTCCCTGCAAAGCAGAGGGCCTGTTGGATGGAACATCAGCAGCCCCCCAGTACCCAAGAAATACACAGGTACAGTCTTTATCTAACAAAGTTACCATGATTAAACCTCATTAAACCTCCTGGACAAATTCCATTCCCTCTCTCTCTCTCTCTCTCTCTCTCTCTCTCTCTCTCTCTCTCTCTTTCTCTCTCCCCCCAGTTGGTCGAGACAGATGACCCCCCACCTAGAGCCGGGGTCTGTCTGAGGTTTCTGCCTCTTAAAAGGAAGTTTTTCCTTGCTGCCGTGCTTGCTCATGGTGGGAACTGTTGGGTCTCTGTAAATAATTTTAGTACTATTTAGACCTGCTTTAAAAAAGTGTCCGGAGATAACTTCTATTATGATTTGGCGCTATACAAATACAGTTGAATTGAATTGAATTGAGACTGACATAAACAGCTGGAGTCCTGGAGTGTTGTTTTTTATGGTTTCAAACCTCCAAATGGTTGACAGAGGACACCATATTCACTTCTATGCTGATGATACAATCTTGTATGCAAGTAGACATATCAAGTAGACATTCTAAGTTATTTAACATTTAATTGCATGTGTGATGAATTATCCTGTGATCTTGTTTGTATGTAATGTCAGGTCTCTTGTGCAAAAGAGATCTTGATCCTACTAGAACTAGCTTGACTGAATAATCTAATCTCAGTAGTGTGAACTGTTACCCCTCAAAAACTGTGAATTATCCTTCAGTAAATAATAAGATGACATCAGATAAGAACTTTATTTATCCTGAGGGAAATTATTGTGCTGCAGTTGTAGTACGAAGTAGGAAAGAGTGCAAATAGAAAATATCAATAAAATTAATATGGTTGCAATCTGTAACTACACTGCTAAATGCCACTAAATCACATGTACTGGACCTGTAACACACTGATGGACTAACATTTTAGTTAAAATACCCTAATCATACTGCCTCTCTCTTTCCGTTGAAGTTCTGGTATAATTTCAGCTCCTGAATATTGTTTTCCTCATCAGGCCCCATGCTGACAGCTGACCGTAGTTACCGCGATAAGATCTCCCATCACTGTTCCAGCAGCACAAACCATTCTACTGGCAGGCTGAAGGAAGAACCCTACGAATCTTACATGCTTGTACACAGCGTGCCTGAGGTTTGTCCACATCCCCATGCTCATGCCACCAAGGACAGTGAACCTTTGAGCCAGGATGTCCAGCGTAATACAAAAGGTGCTAAGAGACTTCAGGGTGACTGGGCCCTGGCCTGCCCTTTGCTCAGTGGCCTTGTTCTAGGTAAAGGTGAGCAGGGTGGCCTGCTGCACAGCCTTGGCCAGCCTCTCCCTGTGCAAATGGCGCTAGGGCAGAGGAGGAGGCTGTGTATGATGGAGGCTCCCTACAGCCACCCCGCTGTAGAATATCAACAGCCTTCTGATGGCCACCAGCAGCGTGAAGCTGCCACGGAGCTGCAGCCCAGGTCTCCTGAGGACAGGAGAATGTTAACAGGTATGGGGGTTGGGGTGGGACTTCCAGCCCAAGCTCAACACATGTCTTTGAACTTTCATGAAGTTTTGAGCAAACACAATTCCATTAAAGCCCACCCTTTTACCGCACTGAGCCATCTTACAGATGGCTACAGTTACCATGGTAAAGAGACAGCCTCTTACAGCTGCAACAGCCCCAGCTCCAGCTCGTCCCCTGACAGCCAAAGAGAGATCCCACATTACATTGGCACGTCCGTCATTATCACAAATGAGAGGTGACCCAGGGCAGAAGCTCAGAAGACAACCTGATACATATTCTATAGATTATATATGCAATACAGCTTTCTCAGCAATTGTATTAATATTCAACCCAAATTTAGGGCCTGACCATTATCTATGATTTGGATTATTTTTTACTCAGAGAAAATACTGTAGCATTTGTATTTTTTTTTTTTTTACATGGAAATACCATGTCTTACTTGGTAGTGAAGATCTGAGTGTTTATATTTATAAAAGTGTGGGAGGATCTCAGGCAGCCTGTATTGGGTCAGAAAACATCAGGAATCATTTGGAAAACATGTCATTCATGGTATGTGAGTATTGGTAGTATTGAAAGGTTAAAACAAGGTTTGTTACATAGTGATGGCAAGCAAACATCAATAAACTCATCCAAAACCATGATCTACTTTTGATGAGTTTTTGAAAATTAAATAGCCATATATTTTTTGGCAAACAAACAGCAACATATCTGTAGCTCCTTTACTAGACTGAGTGCAGTGTAACTGTCTATGAGTGAACATAACCCTCTGGTATAACAGCTCTTGAGAAGTCTTTTGAATTTGATTTAACAGTTAAAACATTTATTCAAGCAGGATTTTTTTGGAACTATTTATTCAGTATTATATATTTATTGCATAACTTGAATCATTTAACAGGCTCAAAATATGGAGCAATAGAGTGGGCAACGTGGGAATTTTTAGCATAATATAAGCTAACAGCCCATAGAGGCTCAACTCTGATTGAATTGGCATATGGATATTGGAATTGGTATCATGGAAACTTTCTGTTGACAATAAAATAAAGAAAAGGAAAACTATGGTTTATTACAACATGTGCAAACTGTATTTACTGTATTCACCCCTTTTAGTTTGACCTCCAAATAAAGTGGTTTGGATCAAGGGTTCCTAACAACCTTGTTTGTGTGTGTTTGTGTCTGGGAGTGAGATCTGCTCATCAGGTCTATTTCCTTGTTTTGATTGGTAAGCAATTAGAAATATGGGCATGGCAAATAAGATATGTTAGATATTATTATAAATTATATTTTATAATAATAATAGGAAAAGTTGGGGTATTAGTAATTTGAGAGCCGCTGCTGGCAGTGCCAGCCCCCACTTTGAATATTCTGGACAAACTTTCTAACTTGTCTGATCTGCCTACTTTCTTTATTTATTATATATTTTTTCTTATTCCCAGATCTATACAGTAAATTAGTGAGCACAGTGTTATCATAATTGATATAACCAAGAGCTATGACATTAAAACAAAGTTTTAATAAATTATGAAATCCTATCAAATCTGTGGGGGTACAGTAAAGTAATGGAAAGGGCTGTAAGAAAATCTCTCAAAACAGGATCCCCAAGCCCAACTGAATGTGCTAAAGGCCAGCATTTCAATTTCTTGGCAAGAACTGTAAAAGTAATAAAAAATGTACATGTATTTTGATACTGTGAACTATCACTGTGATGGATTTGTTTGTTTGTAACTCCACATGACGGATACAAACATTTTGGCCATGGAAACAAACTCTGCTACAAACATTTCTTTACCCTGACTGGTAGGCTGCAACACAAAGAACCAAACATGAGTAGAATTGTAGGTTGTATAATTGCCCAAGACTTGAAATAGGTCTCCTCCGGCTGCCTGGTGAGTCTGTCTGGCATGTTCCCTTCCCTCATCTCTTCTGCCACAGTAGGGAATACCTCAGCACCCTGGATAAACTCCTCACAGGTTCCTCTGGTTTCATCTAAAAAGGAAAAAGGTACAAAGGCACATAAATGGTTAAATGTCATGTTGTGCAATGTGTGCTTTGCCTTAGGTCCTGCACAGTGGAATATTATGTTTCTCTCAAAAAGACAACTGTATATATTGCAGTTCAAGCATACCTCAAGTTAAGAGGTAAATGTTATTCCTTTAACCTTTTCCTCTTGGGCCATATCCTTCATGGCTCACCTCTGCCAATATTCTAGGCCTAAGACAGAGGAGGTTAGTGTTGTGAATAGGTAGTTGATAGGTCAAAAATAAATAAACTAGCAAGATTCGTTGCTTTGTAGAACATTCATCAAGTATGGTGGCTGTGGCTCAGAGGCAGAGCGGGTCGTTCCCCCAATCAGAAGGTTGTTGGTTCGATCCCCGGCTCCTCCTGCCACGTGTCGAAGTATTCTTGAGCAAGATACTGAATCCCCAAATTGCTCCACACACGATGCAAGCGCTTTGAGTGGTCGGAAGACTAGAAAGCCGCTATACAAGTACAGGTTGTACATTACATTTACCATTTATAACATATTTATTCTTCGTTCTATGTTCACCTATCCATAATTGAAGGATACTTTTAATAAAACATTAACTTACTTTCTCATACCAGTTGAGTACAGACAACATGTTATAATTATCATGATACATGTTAAGGTACTTAGTACTCACACAATCACAATCACTCATACAAAAACAATTGTGTTTTCTCACATAAAAAAATAAAATAAATTTAGTGACTATATTAGATTAAATTATTTTATGTATATTATTTTATGTAATTTCTTAATCATTAGCTTAAATATACCTACTTTTAAATGTGAGAGGATGTCTGCCTCCTAAACCCAAACAACCGTCCTGCTCTCATTTATATGACATCTGGTTTTCCGTCTCTGAATCCATTTGAATGCTGAGCTACAACAGGTCTTAGATGATGACAAAAACAACACACCCATGTCACACACACCCACAACAAGTGTGTAGGTTATAACTGCAGACTGAAACAAAACTACCAACGCACTCTTGTCAATAAAAAAAGCAAGAGTTTGAGGGACAAAAACTAAATGCACAATGTATCCATGCACGTGAGCTAAATCTATTTCATTAACAGCAAATCACTGTATTTTGCCAGTTCACATTATTTGCACCATATGAATCCCATATTCCAGCCTGCACTTGCCACATTAAGGAGAAACCTTAATAAACAAGGATAGGCCCAGCTGGCTTGGTGCATTGTCAGGGGAATGTAAGCAGTGGGAGAATAGAGTTTGTCATTTGGCCTGGGGATAGTGGTAGAGGATGAGGTTAAATTGACAGGGCTCTTCATCTGGGGAGTAGGAATGTACATGTACAAGTTTTATGACAATTTTCCAGGAAGATTTTGAGAAATGTCACTGTACTCATAGCCCTTCTCACACCTAACACTCCAGTGGGGAAAATTCTGAAATGTTATAGACCACAGTCTAGGCATAAGGATGGCCTAAATTAATTATACTTTGTGTATACAGTATACTACTGTCACCAAACTTTGCTTTGGTTTTCTTGGAGGTGGAGGTGGAACAAGGGTGAGACTATGCACGCTGAGGGGAAAACCAAGACTTGGAGCCACTGCCTGTACCTGCTGTTGATACTGTCGACAAGTCTAGACCCTCAACAAGATTACCCCGGTGGAGAGGTTGACATGGGGAAAGTAGTCTCTGTAAGATAGATAGTATTGGAGAATGTATCTGTAAATGTAACAATAAAATGAAAATATTAAAATTTTCTTAACATAAAATGACATTACAGACTTTCAGCATTAACATTGTCCCCACAGTGACCTTCTCAGCGCATCACTCACTTCAGTTTGCCACTCCCTGTGACTGGAATGAGTTGCAAAAGCAACTAAAACCGCACACCTTCATTTCGTCACCCTCCTTTACTAACTTTACAAACAGGTTTGTGATCACTGCACCTGCTTTTGAACACAATACTTATTAACTGTTGTGTACATACTGTATATATTTGCAGATTTAACTCTATTATATATATTTTTTGCACTAGCAGTATATTTGTTTTAATTGTTGTATCGACCTGTCTCCTGTTGCTGCCTCTTGCCTAGGTCGTCATTGTAAATGACAATGATGACTCATTACTCGACTCAACAAATACAGACTGTGAAAGATCTTAGTGTGCGACCCCCGTTGCTGTAATGTAGTAGGGAACCACGACTTCAAGACAGGCAGCTTTTACTTTGAAGGTGCAGATAAATTAAACTTAATGCAACAAACAAACTGTAATAAATATCTATATCTGTATTATTTTTAAAACTAGATTCATACATGCATACTTACAGTATGTTAGCTCAGTCACTGTAATGTTATTATAATTTAAGCCAAAAAACTAATCCAGACACAGGGAAAACAGATGTAGGTATTTTACAGAGAACCAGCTCATTCATGGTTCATTCATACCACACTAGTAATACTAGTACATACTATGACTGTGATGACTTCCATATTGGTGTGTGGTGTCTTAGGTAGAGGAGGAGGACTGATGTTGTAATGAAGCACATGGCTGTATCCAGTTCCAGCAGTTTGCACGTTTCCTTTGACATTTTCACTTCATCTGGGGAGGATGAGCCAAAGGGCCAAGGTGCTGAAGACAAATGAAGTGTCATCAAGGAAGCTGTGAGATGGAAATCAGAGAAATAATACCCCTCTTACACACACACACATACACCATCACATCCAAACACAAACAGAGTATGGTGTAAAGTTGCAGCAGGGGCAATCTTTCTGCTCTGTGGTAAAACTACGTACTTGGTGTATGTATTTACCAGTTGGAAAAAATATATATTGTAAAGTTTGTTGATATTTGAATATCAAATTAATTAGCTGTAACTTTTTTGGAGTGACTGCTTGGGGAATTGACACTTTGGGACTCATTGACAGGAGGAGGCAGGCTTGAACCACCAACCCTGCGATTAGTAGATGACCCGTTCTACCTGCCACAGGCACCATATAATATTTGTTGCATTACAGTTGTTATGGTTTGGCTTGGTTTGTCTATGTTGTGCTTTCTTTTTGTCCTCTGTTCCCCCTCCCTTTTCTGTTCCTTTGCAGAGCTGGTGTGTGGCAGGGGGTGTGGCTGGCTCCTCCTGTTGGCAGCAGAGGCACACCTGAATTCACTCAGCCTATTCCCCACACCTTATTAACCTGGTCTTCACTCCTGCCAGTTGCCAGAATATTCCTTGCTCTCTGCTCTTGCTGCTGCAGTCCAGACTCTCCACTCCTGCCAGTTCCAGAATATTCCTTGCTCTCCGCTCTTGCAGCTGCGTTCCAGACTCTCCTGAGCAACTCTGCAGAAGACTAAACCCTGCCACCAGCTCCCTGCCTCACCTGCCTGCCTTTGTCCTGATTTTTGGTTTGGATTATCATTAAAAGATTCTTCAGTTCCCACTCACCAGCGTGTGAGTCTCTGCTTTGGGGTCCTAGCCTAAGAACCAACCAACAACAGTAACACCATCCAGGGGTGACATTGTACATTCAAACAAAGATACATAAGAAAACCAATACATCTCTTTACTATTTGTGGTTTTTGGAAAGCCCTTCATTTTACACCATTATCCCATCAGGCACTTGTACAGGTAGGACATAGGGCTGTGTATTGGCAAGAATCTGGTGATACAATATTTATCACAACACAGGGGTTCCGATTAAATACATTGGCGAAATATTGCGATTTAAAAATATCGAATTTAAAACCATATTGATACCTTGCTATGTACAGTAGATGGTGTGTAGATATTCAATACATAAAGAAAGTTCACCAGATGGGTGAGTAATCTGGAATGTTAGCAAAAGCTCAGCATCAGCTATCAAATGTTCCCTTGCTACTAGCTTTATACCTAGCTGAATATTTTAAATATCAATCCAATTTTATTTGTTAAGCACTTTAAAACAAAGTTTACCAAAGTGCTTACAGAAGAATAAATAAAACATCATAAATAAGACATAACAGCTCACATGAGGTGCAAAATTACATATAAAATACAATAAAAAATTGAAAAGACATAAAACATGAGTAAAAATAATAGCCACGCAATAAAAAGCAATCAAAATAAGA
>JAGRRF010011533.1:26070548-26083130 GCA_019097615.1 Morone chrysops | reverse complement strand
TAATAGTTAACTATGTGTACCTTAGTGCTGTAACATTCATAAATGACTAGTTCTGAAAATTACATTAGTTATGTGTATTATTTGACTGCACTAGCAGGTTTCTGCTCAGTTCCTCCAGAAAGTTAATCTCATTTTGAAAGCACATCCACTGAATGTTACAGAATCAACCACAAGCATCCTTTAAAGGACCAGTGTGTAGGATTTAGTGCATCTAGCGGTGTAGTTGCAGATTACAATCAAATGATAACCCCTTGCTTCCCATGTAGGAGAAATTACTGTGGCCGTGAAACTTGCAGAAAACGTATAAGGCACTATGTAGAGCCAGTTAATCATCTGTCCGCTGCACAGGAAATCTGTGTGAACTCAACTAAAGTATGGTAGATCAAATGATTAACATAATTTAAAAAAAGCCATTCTTATATTTTATTATTTTATATTATGTCATTAATAACATTATGTTGGCATGCTAAAAAGGTGGAACTCAGTCACGTGAGCACAGTGTAGCATCCGGATGGTGTACAGCAGGCACACACACAATATGGAAAAAATCAGATATACTATTTTTGACCAAATACCTTGATATAGATATTGTAGGGAAAACTATTGGTGCTTTCACAAAATATGAACACATTCTGATAAATAATCATCAGTTATGTAGATATAATGTCTAAGTGGGTAAAGGCAAGTAATAGAAGAGCTAGAACAGTGTGTTAAGTTCGCAAAATTAAATAGTCAACTTAACCGTTGCTGAGAAGAGTCTTAGTTGACACACTTTTCATTTGTCAGATAGTTGATGAAAAACAAAAACGTCAAACTCCGTTCTGGAGTTGCACCTTGTCACTGGGAACACGGTATCAGAGGATTGTTGCAACATAGACCTTTTCTTTTGTGCTGACTGTACTACCTGATGCCACTAGCTAGTTAGTGGTCTTTTTAGCTGACTGTACCTGGACTGGGAGCTCGAAGGACAGCGGCAGCATAGGGGCAGGGAGGACCCAGCAGGCAATACTACCAGGGAGTGGGGTGAGCGCGCAACAGGACCGAGATCACAGCCTCCAAGACCAACGGAGGCCAGCTGATCTCAAACTAAAAGTTCAGTATCCTTGCTGGTTCTTCAGACACATTCAACTAGTGACTACTAGTCGACTACGAAAACCTTTAGTCAGTGCAGCCCTACAGAAAATTACATCACTTTACTGTAATCACCAGTTAAAAAAACCCAGGTAGTGGGTCTGTAAACAGAGATGGATGATTACTGTACTTTTCACTGTTTACCTTTGTTTTCCCTCCCAGATACGTTTGGGTAACCTGGAGGCTTGTTTCAAACTACCAAGATAAGAAGCAATACTTATTTAGGGCTTTAAATAAAACAATTCTCTAGTTAAAGCAAAGTGTGCAGCTGTGCAATAGGAGTGTGCCAGACACAGACAGAGAGAATGTGGACCCTCTGCAGTGTTACTCTCACTACTGAGATCCATTTCATCTCCTCAGATCACTCTGTGACCATTGTCATCTACGAATTCCAACAAGACCAAAACAAAGACGTACAAAGTAGCGTATTTGACGATAGAGAGAGGAGTCATTGTCCTCCTGAGGAAGACCATGGGCCTCTAAATCCCTGCTCAGAAGTCTTTGTTTTAGGGGGCAGCTAAGCCACAGGGGTCACCCTCCCAGATACAGCGGGTCACGAGGACAAACGCCTACCAGCAGTCATCTGTGAGAAAAAAAAGGTGGAGGAGAACCTGCCATCATAAGCTACGGGCATGTCACTTTCTCACACATAGCAACAAGGAAGGCTAATGACCGGTCACTTCGGAAATAAAGGCGAGTTATATTCACAGGGGTGTAAAGCTACTAATCCAGTAGAGGTTCTGCCTATACATTTCCTTATATATACATAATCTAAGTACTTAAATTGGTGGATTTGATACGGTCAGTTAAAATATAATTTTTCTGAAAGCCATTTATCCCCCACCCCCCAAAAAACCCTCTTACTTCCCAGATTAAAATATCTCAGATTAAAAGATTATTTCTGCCATCGATGCTCATTTTTGAAACAGGATTTGCTGTGCATAAGCGTGTTTGCATTGATCATTCAGAAGCATCAAAGGAATGATCAATAAGAGAGGACAACCTAATCTGTAAATGTGATTAATTGAGCTAATCCTGTTTACTGAGGGACAGCAGAAATTATCATTTCCAAATAGCACTATTGGAAGTGATCAATGAGAGAGGGCTGCTCCATTACCACAGGGCAGCTGAGGCACCAATGAATGACCTTGCTTTGCTTGTCTGGACAAGGCCTGCCTACTTTGGCAGAGGTTCTGGACAGCGACACACAATCATCCATTAGACTGTCTGCACACCTTGAAATGTCCAGTTTCTTTCATTTTTTTTAAACAAAGCAAATCTCCGCCTCGTATGGACGTCCTACAGTGTATGTCACAGTCTCCAACAGCTGCCATACAGGCGGACAGAAAACATGCTCTTCTCTGCCAGGCTAGCATGTAGATGCACTAATACCGACTGCGGAGTAAATTTGAACTATGCCAGATGTATGTAAAAAAAACTGCACAAATGGAAGCAAATCTAGAAATAAGTTAGCTATTTCTTTGGTTCTTCTTCAGCAGCCTGAGAAACAGTTTAGAGAGAAACAGTCAATCTGAATATACAATCATTGGTCACATTTCTAAATAATAATGGTACAGGGCCCCGCTAATAAAACTGTGCAAATGCAAAGAAGTAACAGACAATGCATTCAGACGAGTTCATCCCAAATCTTTTCTGATGCGAAATTTTCTAACCAGTGCAATTGCAAATCTAAGAACCTTTCATTCTTCGATTGCATTTATCATGATATAAATCAGGGGTCTTTGCCAGCAAACAACAAATGAATGTCTGAAACCTGCTCTCTTCTTATTAACCCTTTACATGCATTTGACCTTTCATGTTACACCAAGTCAAATATGTTTTGTTAAGATAGAATTGCGTTTTTATTTGAATTGTATATGAAGGGGTAGTTTAAATTGATATGAAACAACTAGAATGTCAGATTATATTAGTTTTGACATCATGCCATGGGGTGAAATTAAAGGGGATGGAGGGTCAGAAATGGTCCCTGATCTGGCATCTGATCCCGGTCTGACATCCCTGTTATAAATGAAACATTTAATATTTTTTAATATTGTTCGAGGAAAAAACATTTGAAAGGTGTTAATTTACTGCAAGTAGAAAAAACAAAGGCTGCTCCAGAAGTTACAATTGTAACTTTATTTCATATGTCAACTAAACAGAATCAGTATAGGTTTTTTTTTCACAGTGATCCTTTTCAGATGTGATTATGCTAAACAGTGTGTTTGACTGCTGTCCTTGTAAAAACAGAGTTTGGTTCATATGAGCCCTGCAGCAGTATGCAGTTTTCACCATAATGTTAGTGTCATTGTTTAATTAGGAAACAAGGTTTGTTGTGTGACATACAACTGAACTCAGTATATGGAGAAGACGTGGACTAGTCAGTAGCCTCTCGTTATATATTATATAAGAGCTCGAGAGAGACAGGTGGTTCTCCGGTGAAAACCAGCCCTATAATAACATATTATATAATATATATATTTAAATTCATATTCATTCATAGAAAGAATGTGAATGAGCCATGGTTGTTTATGGGCCTGGTACATTACTTTTTGCCCTTTGATATGGCACTTGATAATAGATGGCAAAGGTTAGTGGCATCTAGTAGAAGCAAATAGCAAATCTCTCGCTTCACCCTCCCTTTCCAATCATGAAGGAGAAATTACAGTGGCCACGAAATGCATGTAAAGCGTGAACGTCCCTATCTTGATCCAGTATTTGGTTTGTCCCTTCTGAGCTACTTTAGAATCATGGCGGTTCAACATGGCAGACTCCATGGAAGCCGACCCCCCCCTTGTGTAGATAAAACTGTCTCAACTGTGTAAAACACAACAATTCTTATTTTCAGGTGATTGTACACTAATGAAAACATACTTCATTTATTATATTTATTATTATTTATTCATTATTTATATTTTTTTTGCCAATAGATCCTAAAGGTTACACACTGGACCTTTAACGTTTTGGTCAAGTTTCAATAGATTTGATGGAAGTTTTCCCTTCTCATATTAAATATAGGCTTTGGATTAAAGCAGATTAAACTGCTTTCTGACAGGTTGGTGTAGTCTGCAGCATTTGGACCTTGCATGTCCCTTCCCTGCGTTGGGAGTCGGCACACAGAAGGGCTCAGGGCTCTGGAGTATAACATACCTTCCACTGGACATAAAAAGTTCAAGTCAAACACTGCGCCATATGTTCCCCAGAATAAGAAATAAGGACGTTTAGGCATCTGCTTACAATCTTTTATAATTGCAGGTGGAGCATGCAAGGTCAATTGGCCCAATTAGATTTTTATGGTCGAACCTGTTGCCACAGTTATGAGGAATCCATTTTCACTGCCCCAAACCCTACGTATGTCCCATGGTTTATATTTTTCACAGGAAACAGAACTCTAATTCCATACAGTGTCAGTTTAGATATTGGATTGCTTGTCAAAATAAACAGTAATTGCCAGGGCATTTGCCCAACAACTGGAACAGCTTTAAGTAGAAGGGTCCCTTGTTAAGGTTGTTTTTCTATGCAGATTTCCAGCATATGGAGGTGTTACACTGCAGTTACTGTACAGCATTCTGTTTATGTGACTCTCAGTCATAGAAGTTGCTATTTTGGAATAATGAAAGTTAGTGACAGTGTTTAACAAAAAAAACTGGGTACATGCCAAAAATACTTTCCACATGTTCAGACAGCATGGTAAACTTTTATATGACCACTAGTAGAAGGTAAAATAATCAGAATTACATTTACATCCATTGCTGCTTCTTTCTGCATCTCATTCTTTTGGGGGGAAAATAAAGTGGGCAAAGAAAAGGATACAAAAGTAAAAGTGGGCCCTTGGGTTTTCATGTCTGAGCCTGAAGCTCTTACAAGAAAAAGTCAACAAGTAGGAAGTGTGTTGCTCCAGGCACAGGGATCAAGTTCAGCAGAGCAGGAAAAGAATCATTATGCTCTCAGGACCAGCCAAGTGGTGTTAGAAAAACCCTATATTCTCTTATCCCAACGTTTCACAAATAAACACTTCCACACTGTTATCGACCCTTAACTAAACACCAAGACAGTGTTGTTGACACTCACATACACCAGTCACATAATATAAATGAATCACTTATAATGAGGGGGTGTTTTGAGAAGAAGAACAATTTAATGAAGAATAAATGAGAAATGATTCTGCACACGCAAATCCACACAAACAAAAGTTTCTTTGTTTGTTATTGTATTTGCCATTAGTGATATGGGTGTCAATAGGTATAAATATGGCTGAAACTATCAGTGATAAATTAATTAACTGACTGGCAGAAAATGAATTGCCAACTATTACTAGTAAATAAAGTTATTTATAAAAATATTCTCTGGTTCCAGCTTCTCCAAATCTGAGGCTTTTCTCTGTTCTGGTTGTACAAAATATGATAATTATAATAATTTTAAATGATGTGTTTAAGAAACATATGATTTTTCATACATTTCTGACAGCTAATGAAAATACTCTACAGATTAACCAATGGTGAAAATAAAATGAGATACTGTACTTGAGGAGTTGCCATTTTTGGGACAGTATGTCTGAGGCTGCACTTTGTCATTCTATTTTCTTATATCTGTGTCATTATGTTCTCCACTTGCAATTCTAAAAGGCAAATACCACACAGACATAACTTTAATCTTTTCCAGATGTCTGTATGTTTAAAGTATTACATTCTAAACAAACAAAATATGCATCACTGCTAATGACCAACCACATATAGTATATTATATATAATACTATATATATATATATATATATAGTTATATATATTATATATATATATATAGTTATATATTATATATATATATATATATATAGTTATATATAGTTATATATATATATATATATATATATATAGTTATATATAGTTATATATAGTTAGTAGTAATAATGTAAATCAATAAGGACAGCCTGTACTGGCTGTGCAACTGGTACACATAACAGGGACATCGGTGTGTCTAAAGTGCTGCTGAGTGTGAAGCTGCTAACTAAAAAGCATTGAGATTTCAGTCTGTTGTGACCTTGTGAGAACACCATCCTGTGTCTCAGTCCTGGCTATTATTAGCCACTCCCAGCCAAACAAAGCATTAATACCCTGAACAAACATGCAGGCTGCCGGCCATTGAGCCACAGCCTCAAACCTCTGCACTCGAGCAGCTGAACCTGTGTTTCATCAGCTCCTCAATCTCAGCCAGTGTGCAAGGCGCTTCGTCTTTAAACCAGCTCCCTCTCTGTCTATTAGGCCCCATCTCAATGCTTTATTTGTTCTCCAGATATAAGAAAAGCCCAGACATTGTCATTTCAAAGGACTCTAATAACTGACTCGTCTAAAATTCATCATCTGTTTAACTATTTGCTTATTTGATTATAAGCATATCTTTCAAATGAGATGAGATTCCATTAACATCCTTAGGAATTTTAATCCTAATAAACATCTGTTTATCTTCATGTGCAGTGTCAAGAACAACATAATAATGCAATACTCTCTACGAACTACTCTAAATGGATTGAATATAGTGCCTGTTACATTAGCAGAGGCTATACTTGATGTTCAGCAGAAAATATTAACATAAATTTTATGTTATACTAGATGACAGAAAGACTTCTATGAGAGGCTTTATATTGTAAACAAATTACCTTTTAATTTGCCTAACAGGGTTTCTGCATTTTTCAACAGGTTTCATTTAAGACTCTTTAAAGACCATTATGAAAGCAATTTGTGCTGCGTGTACGTATGTCCATGATTATTATTTTAAATTTTTTAAATTTTAAATTGTTTAAATTTTTGTTGGGCCTTTTATTGCCTTTAATGGATAGTGACAGCCGAAGATAGACAGGAAAGGGGGGCAGAGAGAGGGGGATGACACGCAGCAAAGGGCCGCAGGTTGGATTCGAACCCGGGCTGCTGCAGCCCCCCGTATATGGATCGCCAGCTCTAACGACTGAGCTAACCAGGCCCAGTTCCCATATACTCTTTATGTTTACGAAAGCTATGAAGGAAAACCGAAATTGGTACCATTTTTTCTTTTGTAGTTGTTACAATATGAGAAATACAAATATTGTCTAAAAACACATTTAAAAGTCAGACTTAAACATCCAACTTTCTACAAATAATGTTAAATTGTCAAAACAATATCTAAAACATTTTTAGGATTAAAGTTTACTTGGATTTTAGACTTTTTAAGATTATGCAGACACCCTGTAACACACGCTAACACTCTAAAGTTTGCTGTCATCTGCTAAAAAGGTTGATTCAGCACAGTTAGATGGCTAAGAGGACTACTACATTTTTTAAGTTTTCTGTGATTTTGGGTTGTAAATAGTCCTCTTTAGTAAAATGTACAATTATTTTGTTAAAATGTTTCCAAAAAAAGAAAAGTCTTGTACATGGAAAACAAAACTCTGTACAATAGTTCAACCAGAATGACAAATTAATGGGCAGAGAGAGATAAAGACAGTTAAATAAGAATATAAAAAAAGCAATGGCCATTGGTAAAAGAAACTAGAAGCTAAACGAAAATGTGTGCAGATTTAAACAAGAACAGGTTTCTGTTTCAGTGTCGAGTGCACAATAATGTCTCTAACAAGCTAGAATTAACAGGCCGGTTGCTATTCTTAAAACTTCAAGATAGAAACAGAAGTTTAATCTAGGGTCAGCACTATTGAACATCAGCTGAACATACTATGGACTGACAGATCACAGTTTAAACCTGTTTAATCTGACCACTGAGTAGACTGTAGAGGGCCCAAAGAAAAACAGTTTCCCTAAATATTTAGAACCCAGTTGCAGCATTGTGAATCAATAATGATCTCTGGTCACTGATGCTTTTCTGGACTGGAAAACTAATTCAAAATCAAAGGTATTTGGGATTTTTTTTACCAGTTTTATTCCTTGTCATATGTCCCGTGGGGACATCAACTAAAAATAAGTTATAGTAATTTTATTATTATTCTTTTGTGGCCAAAATGATTTCAAACATAAATAATATATTTGGTGTCTGAATTACTGTTTCTGTTTCTACTATGTTAAAATAGCCATTGTTGAAAGAAAGAAGAAAAACATCAATATTACAGGTGACCCCAAACTTCTGAGCAGTAGTGTGGTGTATTTCTCGCGGTCATGGTGTATGTGATGTACTGTTATCTATATATTTTTTTTAATATTTGCAACCCTTACGTCACGTTCAAGACATCCCAAAATCCTAAAACTGTCACCATGGCTGAAGGCCCGGCTTCCCCGTTGTATCCCCCACAAAGAAAAGTTAAACCGGATGTGGAAATAGTATATATTCCAAAATAAAGGGAGATGAGGTCCCTATCTGTGATGCCATAAATATATATGTTTCTTAACAAAATGTAAGGTAAAGTAGTATGTTTTAGTTCAATTTTCAAGGCATGAATTATATTTTCATGATTATTGTGATAATAACATGTTTCACTCCAAGCATATTAAAATACTAACATTTCATGTGTACGATTAGAAAATCATATCAACCTAAACTCCACTGGTGGAATAAGTATTCTAACACTTAACTGAAATGAAAGTAGTAAAGGTGGAATTTAAAATATACTCTATTACAAGCTGTGCATTACAAATTAAAATGATAAAATTAAAAGTATATAAAAAGAATGAGTCTCGTCAGTGTTACATAGTTACATGAACAAATGAATGAATGACTGATCACATAATGTTATATAATATATGTATATGAAGAAGCTGCGCTAATGTTCCATCAAAAGACATATCAGTACTACATATCACATACTATGTATTCATTCTATGCCATGTAATCATTACTATGTAAGCAGCATGTTACAACTGGTCAAAGTGGGAATTTGACCTTGGACAGTTTAAAATACATCATATTTTATAAAAAAGTGTTATATTCAGAGTATAAAGTAGTGTGAAATGGATATACTCCACGTAAATCAAAATTGTCTTTATTTTCTCATATTACAATATCCTTTCCACAATTAAAACTAAATAAAAAGTAAACTTTGAAAATATAAACTCGAGGAAAATATACTTTAAAACTTTAATTTTAGATGGATGATTGGACAGTTTACTGATGTCCTATTCAATAACCTGCATGCATCTCTAGAATAATAGAATTATATTTAGACATTTTAACTGTATATATACAGCATATCTTGCTTTTCAGCAATGTAGTGTTGGCAAATAATAATGGATTTAATTCAGGTAATTGCACTGAACAGAACAGCTGGGGCAGACCATTAAAACATGCAGGCCAACATGTTTAGAGGGTAATGGTAATGTAACATTAGCATATTACTGTTAAATCTTTCAGGTTTACAGGAATGACTGCAGGATTACTGTCTTCATCTAGCTGGTCACTAAAGGAATAACACTGCATTATTGTTACTATACATAGTTGCTCTTCTGAAGCTAAACCCAAACAAGGAACAGTACTGTAGTGAACACGTGAGTGACTCCAGCTTCTGCTCTGCGGTGAAAAGCACAGGAAACTGTAGTAATGCCAAGTGACAATGAGAGCAAAGTCTATTGTATTACAGTTTCACATAAACACAGCCTGAAAACTCTCCTGTTCCACTTCAATCATTCTACTGGAATCACTGAACACACTGAACAGTTCTCGAACAAGGTTATTATAAGAAGTCATCGCCACTAAACTTCCAACTTGTAATTAAATTGTGTATTTAAAATCTACAAATCTACAAGTGGGAGTTAGAATAGTTTGCAAGAACGCGAGTGTAAACACAACAAGGCTGTAAAGGCGTACTAGTGAGTAGATCGGTTTCTATGTTTTAATGTCACTGACAACCTCTGCAGTCTCATTTAGCCACTTTTTAGCAACCACCTTTTTTAAAACATGTAAAAGCTTACGTTCACAGGTGGGGTATTTACTGAAATGTTTCATGTTGTAGAACAAAATGTGATAATCAGCCAAGTTTATTTCAGCCATCTAACCAAAAACTCGAGTTGTTCCGATATATTCGGTTTTAGCTCCAGAACAGGACTCTGATACTTCTCAGCAGTGTCCTGTTTACCTTTTCTTCCCCAGGATTGCGAGGACCCACCCTACTCTAACAAAAGGTTTAACGTGAGCCTGGATGGGAGCCAACTAGGTGCTAAAATGCTCAGTTCCACCTTTTAGGACTAATTCCTGTAGCACTCTATGTGGTGCCCCAGTAGCTCACCTGGTGGAGCGTGCACCCCATGTAGTGGGGCTGGGTCCTTACCGCAGCAGCTCAGATTTAATTCCAGCGGCCCTCTCTATCTACCCCTTTCCTGTCTCTCTTCAGTTGTTGCTGTCCAAAAAAGGCAAAAAAGCCAGAAGAAAATGTGGCAAAATGTATTTAGAAATGTCATAAAGTTACATAACTTGCAACAGACAAACAAATTGAAGAATTCTCTGAGCCCAAGCTTGAATTGATTCAGACTTGACAATGATCCTCCAGAGACACAGAGGACACTATACAATCACAAATCATGACTATAATGTAGTACTATATACTACTAAAACTGGTGTTCATGTGTTCTCGCCCTTTAACCTACTTAGCTAAATGAGTTTAGTACGTAGCCACACCGATATTTACACTGAAACACACAGAACACAAAATGTTTTACTGCTGCATAGTGTTATACCGAAGCATCAGTGGGCATCATGCACAGACTCAATGCAATCCGCTCCAGTTGCTTTTTTTCTATCACTGTTTAAGTTCTACCAAAAAGCTTGGCTTTCTCTGAAAATATTCAGTATCATACTGAATACTTAACACAAATGCTTGAAGAAATAAAACAAGCATTCCTTAATAATAACATTAATCAAGGCTACTCCAGAGGGACATCTGGAAACTCAAACATTAGCAGTGAAATCAAACTACAGCAAAAGGTTTTGGGGTTATATGGTAGACTCATTCACCCAGCTTTAGTTTTTGTATAACCTTAATGACAACACTGTCTGTTCCAATCAGCTCAGCGCTGCTTCACAATCCATTTTTCAAACTTTATGACAGTTTTAATTGCTTCCACCTGCTGCCTGATCGACCTGCTCAACAGCCACTTTTACTCATGTGTGGAGGCAGACAAAGAAGTCTATTAGGTGCAACTTGCCTTTGCTGCAGTGAGGTCACTTAGGCATTAAATTAGTTCCAGCCTGTCTACCCTCCCACCCAGTGTGTGCACGCGCACACACGCGTGCACACACACACACGCACGCACACGCGCCAAAGGGGCGGCTGTGGCTCAGCTGGGTCGTCCCCTAACCGGAAGGTTGTTGGTTCGATCCCCGGCTCCTCCTGCCACTTGTCGAAGAATCCTTGAGCAAGATACTGAACCCCAAATTGGTCCCTGTGCATCGGTGTGTGAATGAGTATGAATGAATTAGTTTCTGTTCAATGGACTTTGCCATCACTGAGTGAATGTGTGTGAAAGGGTGAATGTGGCACGTAGGTGTAAAAGCGCTGGGTGGTCAGAAGACTAGAAAGGCGCTATACAAGTACAGGTCCATTTACCATTTACCAAATGCTGGATTGATTGTAGGATTTTAGTAGTATCTATTTTCTCCCTCACTTGCCTCGTGTTAGCTTCATTTTCATCCCTTGATATAGCAGCGCTTTATTACCTTAAAGTGCCACTGACATCAGTCATTGCTTTTCCATTATGTCAGTCTACTCATTAAACAGGCAGTGTTGCTGTTCTGTTCACTCTTTTGTTGCATGCCTGCTGCCACACAACTCATCTTACAGCTATAGTTACCAGCTACGTCCCTCCAGGTGGTTGCTCTTTAATGTAACCTTGGATATAACAGATTTGGAGAAATATGCATTTTCTTACTGTGCTCAATGGGCATGGAAAAAGATCTTAAAATAGATACATTGGTATGGTAAAAGGTGCTGTGTAAGGTTACAGCTGATTAGCATGTTTACATTGCAGTGTTGCACGTGTTTGTGGTCACACAGCCACTATTTTGCCTGTGAGAATAAGCTGCTGGCAGCCTCAGTATATTTGAAACATTAAACAGGCTCAGAGGATGTGTTACCCTTCCAACAGGTCCATGGTAGATGTGGTGACCTCAGCGTACAGCAGGGTGCGCCCCAGTAGGCTGGTCTTCAGGTTCTTGCTGTAGGTCTCCATACTGAACTGTGCCCAGCTCTGGGACTCTGAAGAGTCGGTGACCAGGGCCAGAGAGCCGTCGGGCAGCGAAGGACCATCCTGGAGCTCAGAACAGGACACGATCCTGAGGGAGGCCTTGGGCAATTTGAGGAGGCCATTTTGATCTGCACGTGTGCAAAGCCACATCAGGAAGCTGGCCTTGGCCTCCTATGAGGAAGACATAGAAGGACAATAATAGCATCAGTTGTTTCTGATATGTGAAATATTGTAAATGTTCCCCACACACACACACACACACACACACACACACACACACACACACACACACACACACACA
>JAGRRF010011533.1:26035429-26047899 GCA_019097615.1 Morone chrysops | reverse complement strand
ATAACTTCTGTTGTGAATTGGCGCTATATAAATAAAATTGAATTGAATTGAATTGAATAAACCTTACATAAATCTTAAAATCTCCAACCCTTTATAACTGCTCAGCTCTGAGTGGTTTTTATCCAGGCCCAGTGGATTCTTGCATGTACCATTAAAAAGAATCAATGTAATAATATCAAATAATATCAAATAATATTTCTTTAGCCCACAAATGTAATTATCCAATCACTATAATTACATTAAAGCATATAATCTAATCTGGTTATATGATATTCATGCCTTTTTTATGTTCCTAACATAAACCTATGTTTCCTCAAACAATTTGAAAAAAATGTTGTCCTTATCTTGGTCAGAGTGCTCTCAACCACTCGTAAAGTGTTCTCTTACCTAAGAGAACACCAAAATAAGAACACATTGGTGAGTTCCAGAATTCAATGGGTACCCACTGAATTCTGGGATTGATCATTGATTTGTTTAAAAGAAAAATATCGTCTGTATTATTGTACCTCAGTCAGGACTGACCCAGGCTGTACGGGACAGCAAAATCACCCTGGAACAAGCAGAGTACGAGTTCCTGTCCTTTGTCAGACAGCACACCCCGCCTGGACAGTGTCCACTGGCTGGTAAGTTTATTGTTAGAAGCAGCAGCAGAACTGTGATGTTGCTCTGATGATTTGTCACGTCCTATGATTCCTCTTCCTGCAGGTAACTCTGTGCATGCAGACAAGAGGTTCCTGGAGAAGTACATGCCACAGTTTATGTACCACCTTCACTACAGAATCATTGATGTCAGCACCATAAAGGAACTTTGCAGGTTAGTGTCTGAGACTTTGTTGTTTGTGATTTGGCTTTGGAGATTGTATCAGTGTATCTGAATAAGCATTTGAATATTTTCCACATTTGTCTCTCCCTGTCCTCCGGAGGTATAGCCATGATATGGAAACACTTGTATAAACAAAATCTTTTGTAATTAGATTTTTTCCCAGTGTATTTGGCCTGCCTAATAGATTCTTTCCCTTATCTCATTAGGACCTTGTTGTTTATGCAATCCCAACTAATGGTCCTCTCTGCCATTCATCAGTTTGCATGTCCAAGGCCCAGTTTTATTATTGCATTGCTGAGTAGGTTTTGTAACTCAGTGAGTAGAGTATCTCTACATAGCAGTAATACAGAAGAAATCAAAGCTAGCATGGCTTTCTCTTCAATGTGCAAAAGGGGATTAATGTGGGTTGATATTTGTTCTACAAAAACTTTCAGACGGTGGTTTCCAGAGGTATACAAGATGGTTCCTCACAAGAAAGCAAGCCACAGGTAAAAAAAAATCAACATAGTGCTGGAAATTGACAATTGTTTGGGATGATTCTGGTGTATTTCAACTAACATCTTAGCAATTCCACCAGACATGGCTTTATAGCATCGTGTTTTATCCTACCGAGAGCGTCTTCAGAGAGTCTTACTGCCTGACATTGTTTACTTGTGTATTTCAGCCTTCAGCCTGACTAATTGACTTCTGGCCTTTTGCCACAATATTGATGTAGGGTGAAATATGATCCGGAGTCAGCCAAGGATATTTAATGTCTGTCGTTTCTGTATCTGACTTTCTGTTGTACAATCTGTATAGTCACAGCACAGCGGGTTGTGGGTTACTATTGTAGCTTTTGTCTTTGTTGCTGTCAAATATGATTTACACTGTATTCACCAAATGAACTGCTGAGATCTTTGAGCATGGTGACATTCCAAACACCTAGCCAAAGTAATGTTTCACATACAGCTGGAGTAATACACAGTTTCCGGCTACCTAGCTCATAGCTCGTCTCTTGTTGTCCCATCCCTCTCAGATGAGTCGTTTAAAAGTAACTATTAGCTGGTCAGAGCTTCATCATTAAGTTTCAGGGCCTTCAGAACATTCTCTTAACACCGACTGATAACATTGTTAGACTAACTAACGTTAGAGGCTATCAGTAACATTTAGGCGGTGTGGTTGCTAAGTTAATAGCCTACCACCAGTGTATGAAGTAATCAAGTAAACTAATTTAACCAGTAAATATTATTTTCATCCTTATTAAGATATGAATATTGTTGACATGCAATAAATAAGAAAAATCTTTTTATTCAGTGATTGGTAGAGAAACACGGTATTAAACCGTGGGTGGAAGTCACACTGCTGATTGCATATAAAGTTATATAGTCAATATTGCAATATTAAACAATGTTCTCGCACATGGTTTTCCTCATATTACGCAAGCCTACCAGTCAGGAGAGCATACCTGCAGAATACATTCTATTGCTCTGATATAAATCCAGTACTCAACAAGTTTTATACAGTATGAGAAAATAAAGCAATGTTATTTCTGTTAATTTTTGGTTTCTTAAAAAAAATTCCAAAAAGAACCAATAAGATGGTATCTGTAAGAGCAGTAGTTTTGTTAAAATCTTAACATAACTTAACAAAACTTAACAAATCTAAACTGATCGATGTTACCACTGGACAGTCTGGGGAACAATATAATATAATCCAACCTATCTGGTCATCTTTTTGCGATATTGCTATGTTCTTCTATGAGAACTTAACAAAACCTGCCAAAATAAGATCCAAGTTGAAATAATTCAGAATGATCCTTTAAGTTTAGCGTGCGCTAAGGCTAGAGGAATATGCAGAACACGAGTACAGTTCAAACTGTGGTTGTCTCCTTCAGAGCCTTGGACGACATCTGGGAGAGCATTAAAGAGCTGCAGTACTACAGAGCCAACGTCTTCAAAGCCTCAATGGAGGAGAAGAAGATTGTAGAGAACGGAGGAAGCAACAGTAGTTAGCACACACCACTAAGACTATGGAGCCTTCAGTGTTCTGTTGTTTCCTAAAGAAAGCAGTTTCATCATGTAAACTCCATTTTACTTTCTGTTCATATTTAGCTGCTCGGTGGTCCTTTTATTTCAGTAATGTTCAAAGTTTAATACCGAGGTTTCATCAAAGGGAGTCCGATTGTTTATTCAAGTTTAAAAGTGGAACGTTCGAATATGACCTCTGGTGGTTTGCAGTTTTGTATTTATTTAGACATCTGGGGTTTATTCTCATTTTCCCTTGTTTTTAAAATAAACCAAATAAACTATAGTCCCTGTGGAAACCGTCCAGCCAGCCTGTGTCATCTTTTTCAACCAGATATCACACACACTAAAGTGTTTCAATTCTCATTCTTCTTTTTTGTATAGCATCAAATCATAACAGAAGTTATCTCAGGATATTTTTCAAATAGAGCAGGTCGAGACCGAACTCCTTATAAGACCCAACAGTTCCCACCATGAGCAAGCATGAGGAAGGGGGCAGAGATACACAGCAACAATATTAATAACAATAACAACTATAATAGAAAGATGACCAATGATGATGATTATGATGATGATGACAGCAGTAATAGTGATAATTATATAATAGCAATTGGGAGAAGGCACACAAAGTGAAGATTATCACTTCCTCTTATTACAAAATGGAGAAATATATACATATTTATGTATACACCGATCTGCCATTACATTATGACCACCTACCTAATATTGTGTAGGTCTCCCTTTTGTCACCAAAACAGCCCTGACCTGTTGAGGCATGGACTCCACTAGACCACTGAAGGTGTGCTGTGGTATCTGGCACCAACATGTTAGCAGCAGATCCTTTAAGTCCTGTAAGTTGTGATTCCCGCGGTAAGTGATGCATATGCACCTAGCCATCCACAAGATGTAAAAGAAAATGGCCTCCTTCTTCCATTGCTCTGTGGTCCAGTTCTGATGGACGGGTCATCATGGGCACCCTGACTGGTCTGCGGCTACAGAGCCTAATACGCAAGAAGCTGTGATGCACTGTGTGTTCTGACACCTTTCTATCAGAGCCAACATGAACTCTTTCAGCAATTTGAGCTACAGTAGCTCACAGACCGGCAACACCCCACAAGAGCTGCAGTTTTGGAGATGCTCATCTAGCCATAACAATTTGGTCCTTGTCATAGTCGCTCAAACCCTCACACTGTCTATTTTTCCTTCTAACACAAACTTTGAGGACAAAATGTTCACTTTCTGCCTGATATATCCCACTCACTTACAGGAGCCATGACAACCAGATAATCAGTATTTGATGTTTGTCTGACTTTACCATATATTCTACATTTATTTGATTTTTATTCTGACATATGAAAATATTTGCAGCAATTAAGGGGTCCAAGCTTAATTTTACAGGGGTACTGGCCCCCCTTGCTCTCCTTTAGAACCACCAGTGCTGTAGGAGAAACACTAGATGGCAGTGCAGCTTCTTGGAAAGAACGGTGTCTTGTCCTGTTTGACAGTGAGGTAGAAGTGGGGAAATGACAAATGAGCTGAGAGCTGAGATTTACATGAATTCACAATGTGGATAGATGATTCAGAACTTATTATTAACAAAAGTGCTCATCAAAGCCATTGTTTGGTGTTACAAGGATCCAATTCAAGAGCTCAGTTCACACTGATCATTTTTACTGCAGGCATAAACGAGACAGTTCAGCACACAGGATCACTAACTGTTGAATGACTAATCAAAGAAATTTTACTCAACCTTTCCATCCATTTGAACTATTAACCTGCTAAACACAAACTCTTTCTTTCTTTGCACAATACCTTGTCCCATTGCACATGTAGTTATCCATTCCAGTTATCCATCTGGACCATGTTCCACTTATTGTATGTAGTGTATATATGTTTTATATTGCTATATTTGTTCATTATATTTTTATAATTTTTCGGCTCTTTGCACCACATTTCCCTATGCTGCTGTGCCATTTGAATTTCTGAGGAATCAAATAACGGAATATCTTATGTTATCTTCAAAGCCTTGCATTTGTTTTCAAATATCTGTTAACTGATGTTTAATGATGGAACTGTTAAAATGTTAGAACTTAATACTGTCATATATGTCATAATATTGGGCTTATTTAAAAAGCAACACAAGGTTGGGGTGGACATAAGCAGTTTTTTTGTTTGATGATATTTCTCATAAACAAATTACTTACACACTGATGTGGCATTTCCCAGAGGGGGGCTTTGGTCAGCACAATATTTATAACCTTCTTGATGTGAGTGCTCCTGTACATTAAGAGGCTTCATTAAAGTGTCACACAGAACACAAATTCAAATAGAGAAATACAGAGGACTCATACAGAACAAACAAATATTTGGCATCAGTGGGCCTCCTCCTTGTGCGTATGCACAAATCTGTGCTCAAACTGTATGTACCAATGTTTTATGCACAAATACATGCTCTGTGAACAGATTCAGAACTGCCTCAGTACACAAATGATGAAGACCCGGCTGTCTTGAACTTGCAATCAGTAAAAAAAATACTTTAATAGTCAACAATATTTAAAACAGTTAATTTACTAATGTATTGGCCAAATGTATTAAATAACATGAAATAACATAACTGTCATCCTCATCAATTATTGTCATAAATGTGTCCCAGTCCTAGCTTACAGTGGTGTCCAAGCAAGCATCTTTTTTTTTTTTTACCATCCTGAGGAAACATTTTTTCTAATGTTTTTTTTTAAACAAAACAAAAAACAGTCCAGTCTGACTTTTATGTAGTGTTTTATGATTTTATGGCTTTAATATTTATGATTATTTATTATCATCATTTATTTTATTATGTTTTTATCTACGTTTTACTGTTTTACTATAATAATCTCATTATGTAATAATATATGTATTGCTATATTTTACTACCGATCTTTTTATGTAATTAACGTTTTGCCATGCATTAGTCTTGCACTAAATACTTTTCTTCTGAACATTACATATTGTCAGTTCCTTGTCACATTGAATTACATTAGATTAGTTTGAAAGGTGCTATATCAGTTCTTCCCAACCTTTTTCCTTTAGTGACCCCTTTTCTATCATTTAGTAAACTGACTCAGTGACAAATTTAGAATGATTCTGATTCACTAACATACACACATTGATAAGATTATACTGATTTTGTGCATTACGTAAAAACATTTCTATGCCCTTATTAGTGAATGAGGCCCAATGAGCTGAATAAACACACTGCTGGACTGGATTTAATTGAAAGAGGAATTTTGGTGAAGAAAAACGCTGTTTGGGTGTAGTCTGTACATTTTTTCTTCTGAAATCTAAATCGACGGGTTAGCGGACAACTTGTGCTTTTCACACACACATACAGCCGCACTCTGTGTGAACATGTGACAACCCTCAGACTCAATCTCAGCCTCCCAGATTTGACTTAATCTGACAAGGCAGGTCATGAAAGGGAAGACGAAAAGCCTCTGCTAACCCAACTTCAAAGTGAGGGAGAGGATGTGGAGATGGATAGACAATGTTCTGACCTGGACTGTGTGCATTCATGCTGTTGTGTGAAAATTTAGTGGCCGTTTCCTGACCCCTGAAGTGCAGCCAAGCTGTCAGTCAAATCTTTGTTCCTTTCTTTTGTTTTTTTCTTTAACAGACAAGTTGAGGCATCTGCTTACACTATATGTTAACAAGGATCTCAGTTCATTACAACCTCAGCCATGGTGAAGTCTACCACCATACATACGGAGACGGATAATAAAATCAGGTTTCTATGGCTCCTCCTAGTGCTCCTAATGGTATTTGCAAAAATCCACAGGGTTGAACGAAAACAACCAATCAGAGCAAAGAAAGATAGTTTATTGTGGAAGTTTAACAATCAGGTATCAAAGGGTTAAAGAGAGAAAGACAGAGACAGAAACAGAGACAAAGGTGCACCACAAGAACTGTACTGATAATGATGATGACGACAACAGCTACAACGATGGGGGACGATGGACAATAATAATACTGAGTATAATAATGGTAATAATAATCATAATAATAAGCTAGTGCCTGAAGCTGGTTCCGCAGGAGGGGAGCTTGGTAGCCGAAGGCTCCTATTCTACTTAGAGAGCACAAGGAGCCCTGCATTCAGAGAATGCAGTGTTCTAGAACTTTCTTCTTCAGGACTGGTCCCACAGGACTGGTCCATCCCTCAGGTTGGGTCCCCCTAGTGGCCTGGAGCACTTCCCTTTTGAGTGGAGTGAACTTGCAGCATTTCTCTCTTGCAGTTGTTTTGGTTTTTATGTGTTTTTAAGCTTTAAACTGAAAATATCAAAGTAAAACATGAAATGTGACTAAAAGCCTAGACCCAGACTCTGCAGCGATTGGTACTTCGTGCACAGCTACAGATGACCTGGACAGTCAAGAAGCACAGATTAAATCAAAAATACATACAAAGCAAACATAAAAACTGCAGCTGTAGCTGCTCAAACTAAATGCAATTATTACAAACCATCAACATCAGCCTAAACAAATTCTCAAAGATTTGACCTAATAAATATCTGTCATGTGACAGATGTTCCGATGCTCTCTGAGCTCCGCAGGCAGGTAGTTCAGCCCTTCCTGGCTGACTCACTCTTACATGATCACACTGAAATAGCAGTCCAGCTGTCAGACATGCCAGCACCGCAGGTCTCTCTCTGTCTCTGTTGTCCACCATCAGTCACTATGTCATCTATGTCAGTGACGCCAGGCTGTCCATCACGTGTCACACCTGGCCTGTGAGTGGGAGGACAGTGTTGGCTACTCAGCTCTTTGCAAGGAAGGCCACATTTTTTTTAAAAAATATATATATTTTTTGGGGGCTTTTTCCCTTTGTTTGATAGGATAGCTGAAGATAGACAGGAAAAGGAGTAGTGAGAGAGGGGATGACATGTAGCAAAGGGGTCTACCAGGTAAGCTATCCAGGCACCCCGGGAAGGGGCACATTTGTGCTAATATCTGAGCAGTTTTATAATCTAACCACTATTTACTTAATTAGATCAATTTAATTTCATTCAGTTAATGATGGGTGTCCCTTTTGGTTTACCCCAGTAAGACAGATCTTTGCACTCTACACTGCCCAATCAGGAAGTAGGAACCACGCACTACAAAACACCAGTGAACCTGCTAACCATTAGTCGCAATATTATCTAAATTACAATATGCAAATTGCAGGAAGCTGCAATTTGTTGATAGTGGTAAAATGTGACAAACATTAAAATATAAGTACTGTAATTCTGCAGAGATATCCTCGCCAACAAATCTTGTTCTCTAAATGTAGCAAAATGTGTTGGTGATCATAACAAATGATAAATCATCATGATTTTTTTTCAGTGAAAATTTAATTTGTGATTGTGAGTGAAAATTATTATTCCCACTGATCAGAATATTTGCAATATGATGTTTTTATCATATAATGCGGTACTACTGTCCATCTCCCATCTTCCTCAGCAACAGGAATACAATGTCTATTTGGTACATGCTACACTCCCTAATGGGCTTCACTACTGACCATCTTGAGTACAGGGGGTCAAAGATGAGACATATAATAAAAATATAATAAATATGTAATTTAAAGGGTTTTCAACAACAGTTCAAAGCATTATTCTGATATTGTTTTTAAAAAATGTATGTGTTCTGTTTCCCACACTGGCCAATCATCTGAATTTGCAGGAACCTGGAACAGGAGGTCTACAACCTCGAACGAGGATTGGATGAGTGGAAAGACTTGATCCCTCGGTCTAAAGCAACAGAGTCAAAGGGCCAGATTCTGAAGTTGAAGAAACGGTGTGAAAAACTGTGGGATGAGTGGGCATGGCAAGGCGGTTCTCAATCCGACAATGAAGAGAAGCTGGGAAAAGAGAGGATTGTGGAGCAGGAGGAGCCAGCTGGGGCTTACAACTACAGGCCCCAGATCAGCCTAGAAGTGCACGCCTGCCCATGTTTTCTGGTAATATGAGGGATTACTACCGCTGGAAAGCTGAATGGGAGGACTTGCAACGTCTGGGATGCTGTAAAGAAAGAGTGGTCGTGCAGTTGATTGAAAGTAAGCTTCCTGACTCCCTGAAAGAAAAGTGGTTAACACACAAAAATGACTCTGGAAACGGGTTTTCACCACGGAACCACTTCGATTGTCTACTGCAGTACTTGAAAAAGCAGGAGGACATTCTCGGGGAGCTAGACCAGCTACAGCCTAGCCCGGTGGACAATACTGAGCCACGTCAGGAAACACCCAAAAGGGGTCGCAACCAAGCTCATGCATCACGTGTGGAGATGACGAGCATGGAGGTAGGCTGTTCGCCTGCAGAGTCTTCAAGAAGCTCAATCTGACAGGCAAGAAGGCTCAGTTTAGGAGAGCAGGAGCATGCTTTAAGTGCTTGCGCCTTCATGGTGACGACGGCGGCTGCACACAAAGGTATCTATGCTCAAAGGGTGACTGTCAGAAAGAGGGCTTTTCAGACCACAATTACTTGCTCTGTCCGAAGCCAAGGAAATGACCCTAGGAGAGGAGAGAGACTTAGAGAAGATAAAGGAATGTCTCACCTACATGCAAGCTGACAAGCACAGCGAATCCCCTCACTGGGATACAGCTTACCCATGGAAAGGAGACCCCACAACGCTGCCTGACAATCGACATTCAGTGGAAGCGACCTTTTTAAACACTGAGAAACAACTGGAGAGGGAGCCGGAATGGAAGGCTGCGTACATAGGGCAAATCCACGATATGGTCTCAAGAGGGGCTGCCGTTAAATTCACCCAAGAGAAAATCAACAGATTGAAGGGACCTAAGTGGTATATCAGTCATTTAGTTGCTCCTAATCCTCACTCAACCACTACCCCTGTAAGAATTGTCTGGAACAGTAGCCAAGAATTCATGGGAATAAGTTTAAATGACCTACTGCACAAGGGTCCAGACGTCCTGAATCAGATAAGGGCGTGCTTCTGAGATTCAGGACTGGGTTGTACGCTGCCCTGGGCAATGTGAAAAAAATTTACAACTCTGTCTGGCTAGAAGACAAAGAAGTACATCTCCATCGATTCCTCTGGAGAGACAACCGTGAGGAGGTAATCAAAGTCTTTGCTGTCGTCAGGGTCAACATCGGCGATAAACCTGCTGGTTGTATCGCCCAGGTGGCTATGAGGGAAACAGCCAACCTGCCCCAGTTTGCAGCCATGGTTGAAGAGCGCTGAGTTTTGGTAGAAGATAGTTATGTGGATGACATCTTGACGTCCCACAATGACTTGCGGATACTGGAGAAAATCACCAAAGGAGTGGAAAAGATCTTAAAGGCTGGAGGCTTCTCCCTTAAGCTGTGGGTCTTATCAGGCCAAAGTGGGAGGTCCGCAGCCACAGCTGATGCCAGTATCAGTAAGACAACTGTGAGTGTGCCCAAAACTCTGGTGTTACCCAACCAGATGCGGGACGAAGAAAGCAAAGCACTTGGAGTCGGACTCTGAGAAGCGGACAAAGAAGAAAACAAAGGTAAAGAAGAACAGTAAATAATTAATGCACTTGGTGCCCAATAACTTTATTCACTAAAAAAGTTCCCAAAATGTGGAATCAATTCAAATAAATGATCATACCATGAGACTGTTTTAACAGTTCTTTATTTCATTTCCTCCCCAGGTTTTGATACCCACCACTGGAACTGCAAAGACAGACAGACCACTCTCTGGGGAACCCCAGGGAAAGAAGGTCCCATCCAACCCCCCAACCCTTGTACCTCTACCCTGCTCTGTCTCCCCTCCTGCTTTGTCCCAAACCTCCCCGCCATCCTTGCACAGCTCCAGGCCTCGGTCAGAGGGGCCACAGCAACACTTCAGTGTGATCCAGTCCACTGGCCTGGCTGCCAACTCAAAGCCCCTGGCACTCCTCACTCAGTCCCGTAGGGAGACTTCACCGTCTTCCTCCCCCATAGCCCTCACCACATCCCCAAAGGCACTCTCTAGCACTGCCTCTCCCAAACCTCCCAACTTGCTGCCCTCCTCCTCCCCCCAGCACCTGCCCCTCTCCCTCTGCAGAAAGGGGTGATGCTTGTGAGAGAAGCTTACCAAGAAGCAAGTATAAGAAATCCAGTTAAAAACACTTGGGATGACCCACTCTCACCAAAACTACGGGAGGCTTCCATAAGACTCCTCGAAGAGTATATGAGACTTGCCCAGATAAGGTTCGAAAGAAGCCTCACACCAACTGGAGCCATAGCCCATCCAATGGGAGTCACGTTTTCAGATGGGAGTGAGGCTTCCTATGACGCGGTGCTCTATCTCCGTTGGGAGATGCAGGATGGGGTCGTAGTGAGGCTGGTTGACTCAAAAGCAAAGCTTACCCCTCTCAACCAGAAAGACGAGGTGATTAAGGCAGAGGTATGTGGTGCTGTCTTTGTGATCCGTCTGAGAAAATACTTTGTAAAGCACTGCCGCATCAAGGTCGCACGCTGGGTCCACTTCGTGGCCAAACAATCCTGGGAGCAATTCACAAGGACAGCTATGGCTACCAAACTTTCTTCGCTAACCGCATCGGAGAGATCCAGAAGGCTGGACCAGTGGAAGACTGGAGGTGGATTGAGGGCAACCTAAACATATCGGACATCATCACAAGGGGAGCAACTCCTTAGGAACTTAATGAAGGGTCAGAGTGGCAACAAGGCCCAGAGTTCCCGAGTTGGCCTGAAGTTGAGTGGCCTGTGAAGACAGCCAGTGAGATAGTGACCAGCGTTGCTGATGACGTTAAAAGGTTGCAGAAAAAAGCATTCTCAGCTGTAGTCACCAGGTCTCAGGCAGAACAATTCTCAGGCCCCAGCAAAACTGATGTTGGGGCAGACTTGGAAGACTCTGCACTGCAACCACAGATGAAAGACCAAGGTCCAACTCCAGCAGTAGAGAGGCCGAAGAGGAAGCCCTGGGGTGTAGCTCTAGTAAATGGTAAATGGTAAATGGACCTGTACTTGTATAGCGCCTTTCTAGTCTTCCGACCACTCACAGCGCTTTTACACCTACGTGCCACATTCACCCTTTCACACACATTCACTCAGTGATGGCAAAGTCCATCGAACAGAAACTAAGTCATTCCCACATTCACCCTTTCACACACATTCACACAGCGATGGCAAAGTCCATCGAACAGAAACACACATTCACACACATTCACACCCCGATGCTATGCATCGGGAGCAATTTGGGGATTCAGTATCTTGCTCAAGGATACTTCGACACGTGCCAGGAGGAGCCGGGGATCGAACCAACAACCTTCCGACTGGAGGACGACCCGTTCTGCCTCTGAGCCACAGTCGAAGTGCGCCTTGTCGGGCCCGAACGATTCAGTAGCTTGTCTAAACTGTGGAACAATCGCCTGGGTTCGAAGAGCTGCAGAATCCTGGCTGAGGACAAGCTACCATGCCTCAAGTGCAGCAAAGTGGGAGGTGAGGGGCCCCAGGCTGGCTTTACAGGCCGAGGAGGTGGAGTAGCAGCCATATATGATTCGAGCGTTTTAATTGACCCTAAACCAAAATCTAAATTATAATTCATTTGAAAGCCTTGTTCTTAGTCTTACTCACCCAAACTGGAAAACTCTGCAGCTAGTTCTATTTGTTATAGTGTACCGCGCTCCTGGACCGTACTCTGAT
>JAGRRF010011533.1:26020803-26032533 GCA_019097615.1 Morone chrysops | reverse complement strand
ATAACTTCTGTTGTGAATTGGCGCTATATAAATAAAATTGAATTGAATTGAATTGAATTCTAGACCCTTCTCTACTCGGCAGCCAATGTGACTAATGAGTGACCCATCGACGCCAGGCCACAGGAGCAAGAGATCTCAGTGGAGTACTTGACCCCCAACTCCCTTATCCTGGGGTGCACCAGACAGGGAGGAGACATACATGGAATCGACATGCAAACCCGCTCTTGGCGCAGACTGAGGGCTGTCCAGGCTGGAGTCAACAGGTTCTGGACGAAATGGAGTGACCAAACTTGTTCATACGACACAAGTGGCACTGAGCAGAGAGAAGTGTTAAGGTTGGAGATGTCTGGATTGCGGACCAGAATTCTCTAAGAGGGTAGTTCCGGCTCGGCCGAGTTGCTACAACGTATCCAGACAAGAAGGGGGTTGTCCGGGATGCGGACATAACATGCTCCCATGGTTCCCAGGGCCCAGAGAAAGGACTCTGCCATGCCCACGACCATCGTCATTCGCAGGGATGTGCAGAGGTTGGTGATCTTGATTCCTGCTGAAGACCAAGAGGAGGTAAGATAAGTCCTCACCATGGGTATCCAAAGACTGTGTTCTTTGATTAGTTAGCGGGTAACCCTGGAAGGCAGCTGAGTGCTTCAAGGGCAAACCTACACTCAGTAGGAGGAAAGGTGGTGGAGCCTACCTCCTTAGTTAGTACATTTTTGTTTGAGTGTTTCCGTCATGAATGCCTACAAAGGCTGAGCCTCAAGAGACTGTTTATTGTGCGGCCAAGTGGGAGGTGTTGAGACTTTTAAGCTAAAAAAAAAGAGAAGCAAATGATGTCTTCAATTAAAATGGGAACGAGGGATTTCTTTATGTTTCTTAAATGCTCAAATATGTTACGTTATGTGCGCATGCTCAGCGGCATTAGAAACTTGCACCTGGTAATCATTTCATCCGGACCATCATCAGGAGCACACAGCCCATTGTAACTGCTAACTACTCACACAGCCTACTTGTAACAATGTTTAAGTCACTTATATGTTTGAGCACTGAACATTTACCACACTGTGTTGGTGTTAGTTGGCCGAGAGTAACCTGTAGCTCACAAGGTGCAGTTGCTCGGCGACCCGGATGCTGTATAGCATTAGGCTATCATTATTAGCCATTTGCATTGTACTGATTGTTTGGAGTTCTCTGCTGGTTTCTGGTGGCGGTGGTGATGCCGGTGGTTTGGATCGGTGATCCATGGTGGAGGGCCGCATTATGCTGCGTTTGCGCGTGTGTAAATACTTTGCACGAGGTGCGTGGTGGCATGGGTTCTGCGTTCTGTGACAGCGTCCATAGCAACCAGTGACAGCGGAGAATCGCTGTGCGCATGCTCCTCTCTAGGCATTCTGGGTGATGTAGTCAATGTTGTTTTGAGCCAGATTTACCACATTTTGATGGTGTTGCAGGCTTCTTTGATTTCATTACTTATATTATTATTATGTTATATTATGTAAATAACTTACACAATATTAGGCAGGTGGTCATACTCCTATGGCTGATTGGTGTATACCTCACTGTGCTTTGTTAGTATTCTGTTTTGCTCCTGTTCTTGATTAATGTTCATTTACAGCAAATGGCAGAAGGTTGAGGGTAGTGGGGGTGGTCTTGAAGATCATAACTCTTGGTATTGATTGGCCGGGGCTGATCTGATGTCAAGCAGTCTGATTTAAAAACCTGCGGTGCATAATATAAATGATAAATGAATAAATACATTGACTTTTTATCCAGTTTGAAGTCATATTTTTACCATCCACTGTTTAGATCTCGGTGGGTTTTAACTCTACATTTTGAGGATTTTAGTCATTGGCATCAGAAATGCAATAGTGTATAACTACCTAACTACCTGAATCTCCTACATGATTAGGCAATCATTGTGTTTTTCCTTGCCTTAGAATGAGCCTTTTATATCTTCAGATGCCAACAGAGTCCATGGAGTCTGCCCTGTTTCTACTGTAGCCCAGAGGGGACGAACCAAACACTGACTCTAGATAGGGTCTTCTGTGTTTTTCTGTAAGTTTCGCAGCCACCATAGTTTCTCCTACACACTCAACAGCTTGTTCTCATTCCCAGGTCGTCAAATACAGATGTGAGCAATGTTCAGTTCAGTGTGAGATGCCATTAAATCCTACACACTGGTCCTTCAAGTAAGAAACCTGTAACAGGCCGACTGATGTGCAAAATAAATTAGACTTTAGTGAGTTTCCTAAATGATTAAGTTCAGATGAACATCCAGTAAGTGGAGCTTTCCTGTTTTCCTCTCTGTTGACATCCCGATTCCTAGGACGTGCCATGAATCATTCAAAAGCGATGCACACACGCTGCCCCCGGCTTACCTCGTTCTTTGGCTGTCGCTGCTCTTCTCAAAGTTAGGGAAGAGAGTGACGCACAGTGCAGGCCTTACAGCTCAGGCTCAGCACTGACACACTCACAAGGTCAGACACTGTACATGACAAAGGCCTAATGAGAGGGGACAGTGCATCTGGAAGTACAGACATTTTAAGCTGCAGCTCTAGCTGAGCCTTCTCATTATAACGATACATCTGACACTGCTTTATAGATGGAAAAATCCATCAGACAGTCAATGTCAAATGTTAATGCAAGATGCGCTTATTGTTGCCTCTTGCAGGCTGATGGTAACAGCCTAACATTATTATCCATCTGTGTCATCATGTAGAATATTCTGTTGGACTGAATTCCTTCATCACATATTTTTGATCTTCCTCTTTTGGCCCTTTGTGGTGTGTGTAATGTGGCAAAAGCCCTATTTGCACGGGACTAGTATTACCTGGGGATCTCTACTAATTTGTAATAATTGCGGATGTCATCTGTGATCTTAATCCTGTGCGAATCTGCCATGTCCGTAATTAGTTATGTAAAAATTCCACTGCAAATTACCTACCATATTTCGCCAAACACAGGTTTGACAGAGGTCATGTGATAATAGTCCCGTGTGAATCGGCATCTCTGTGATTTCTTGTGTTTTCCACGCCTTTTTTCCGGTTGAGAATAATGGAGGCTGTGTTGGCAATTATAAATGAAAGTTTTGACAGCATTTTGGGTGCAAATTCAGGAGGCTCATCTAGGTACACAGCATGGAGACATTGCAGAAAGAGCAAGCTCAAATCCAGCGAAATCTCTGAAGATGATTAGATGGATCACATGCATGGAAGCATGCGGTAAGGAACATTTAGTTATTTATTCAGTAAATTCGAGTTAAAACACAGACTTCGCTTATCCCGTGCAAAACACAGACAAATTACTAATACATTTCAGTAATAATATAACAGTTAACCCCCAAAACATAATTAGTAACAACATTACTTTTGTTCAGCACTGTAACGCAAACACATGAGAAGAAAAAATACTTCTACAGGGTCCGCCATATTGAAATGGTGTGTTTTCTACAGTAGCCTAGACTGGACAAAGCAAACAGTTTTTTCTGCGAGTGCAATAAGCCCCTTCCCCCGAACTGGAAAATGACAAAAACTGACAAAATTAGGGACCATGAGTTTTGGATGTTTCATCAAAAACTGTTTTTGGGGAAATAACACTGCTGATGCACAAAATTCCCATTTGAACTGATCAAGTCTCCTCTGTTTATTCATAACAACAGTAACAGTAACAGTCCCTCCCTCTTGGTCTTTCTTATCCTTAGCACAGCTCCTTCCAGAGAAAAATTACAGCACATTGATTTTGTTGGGAACCTCAGTAGAGCAAAGTTGAACCTGAGAGATTGTGTTCTGTGTGTGTTCTGTGTGTGTGTGTGTTTGTGTGTGTGTGTTTGTGTGTGTGTGTGTCCAGAGCACCGCTGGCCAATGAGGGAGGACCTGACTCAGAAGTGCTGATGCAGCTCCTTGCCTATATGGAATTGTCTCATCCCATCGAGTAACGTTATGGATTGAATATTGACGTGCACCTGACTGCCAACAGCTGAAAAAAGACAGCAAGGACAACAGCTACAGTCCCACCAAGGCTGTTGGAGAGCCTGTTTCCTATTACATATTTTGCTGTACAAAAACATGGGAGCTATTAAGTACAAAACAACATGTCTGAAGGGGACAACTCTCAGGGAAGAGACAATGTCCTTTTAAATAATGTAAGTGTCTGTTGTGTGTATCTATTGTTAGAAATGAAATATAATATACATAGATATGTTTTCATTACTGTATAATTACCTCAATATAAGAATCATGTTCTCATTACCTTAGAATGAGCTGGAGTCTGCCATGTTGAACTACCACTGAAAGAAGAGCAAAGAACAATACTGGCTTTCCTTCATGGAAAAGATGTTTTCACTCTTCTCCCAACAGGCTTCAGTCTGACTGCGTTATATGTTTCATTGATCCGACTGGTTGAAGATTGCCCGTGATAGATGGAACATGTGGTTCATCCAATCACCTGCCAAGCTTTTTTTCCAGACAGTTTCCAATGACTTCTCAGATGCAGACAGGTTGGCCGTAATGCTTTTACTTCACAAATTGATCTTTGACACCGGCTTGCAGAGAGGACAACTATACAACAGAACAAATGTAAAACAAGCCCCAATCCACTTAAGTCTCTCTTCTACACACAAGGTTCAGAGTAATTTTCACAATGCCAAATATATGTCTTTGTGTTTGTTTTTCAGACAGAAAATCGTCCATTGTTACAATGCACCATCTGAGGAGTTTGTAATTTAAACTGGCAAAAAGTGAAAATAAGAAGTCTACTCTTTCGCATTTGGGTCCAACTTTGCATGTCAACAAGTCTAGTAGAAGCTAAAATATCAGCAGTGTACCAGCCGCACAGAGTTACTTTTTAACTGAGATCTTGACCATGAGTTTAATTGGAGGAAGATAAATTAATTATTAGTATCTGTTTGAATAGATCTGCGTGGGGTCTGTTGCTGCACTGTGTCCAAAGCATTCGGAATAAATGAAAAGTGAAGGTGTTGTTATGTACTAATGTACATGATGTGATATATTACTAGAGGTCTCAAAGCCTTTGGTTGGGTGTGTAAATGCAGTGTAAAGCTAGGGTAAGTCATGGATTTCAGAAGCACTTTTTGTTAAAAATTCTCAAAAAGCAAATGCTCTGGTCCCCCTAAATACTGCTGTGATAAAGCATAGTGTCAATCAAAGAGCACATGAAAACTCTAAATAGGTGTTGCCAGAGTAGGTCATAGATAGGAGGCAGATTCAGGTAGTTGTGGTTTAAGTCCCTTTGTGTGGGCATTTATTCAAGGGCTTCCAAAAACGTAAAAAACAACAAACTACAACTAGAAATATTTACAGAAACTGAGGAAAAAACTAACTATAGGTGGTATTTTTTACAGATATATTTTATGAAGACACAAGCTTCAATAGACATCATTACCCATAATACTGAAACAAACAATAAAGTTACTGAAATAAACAACCTTTGCCTGTCATTATTGTTGTAACCTTAATTGATGGATGTTGAATGCGTTATCAGCTGAAATTAATTTATGGTTAATGTAAACAATAATGAATAAACAAAGGTGTACAAACGAAACAACAGGTAACCTAACAAGTAAATACCCACATAAATAAGTGACAAATGAGCCAATAGATGAGCCTACTTTGTCACAGGCCCTCTCTTTTAAACAATTGAAATGCCTTTATTATGACAGCATGTTCAGGTTAGACCTAAAAACTAATTCTGATGCGTTTCGGCATCAAGCCTTCATCAGGAAGTCAAACTGACCTCATAGAACAAAAAACAACCAGTCATCTAAATATACTAACACTGAAGACCCACTGGGACTGACACTATGGTTATATTGTCCCAAATGGAATTCTGGTGTAATGTGTGCTCATCTATCAAAAATAGTCATATGGCAAAATGTTGTAATTGGTGACATTTAAGGCAGATGAGGACCATTCTTCATGAAAACTAAACACAAAGCTTCAGCATCAACCATTATCAGTCCTTCCAGCATTTTGTGGGCTTTTTTGGGGGGATTGTTTGGCTTAAAATGCCTGATTTGATAAAAATGTGATGTGTAGTGAGAGTAAAGGATCAGAATGCTCAAAGTAGACAGTTTACCTCTGCTGTTGTGCAGAAAATCAGGCAATTACCTTGCAAAGTCTTTAGGTCGCGGACATTCACGTCGCATGTTTGCATGGTCTGCATCATCATAACTAAAAACAAGGAAGTGAGTGTGATGACTGGTTTTGCACCAGGCACTGCAATTACATGTGGAACTCACAGGAAACAAAATTCACATGGATTGGTTGAACTTTCTGGAGGGACTGCAAAATGCAATGCAGTGTTTTCTAGCTTTCATTGCTGGTGGGTTTAGAAAAACTAGAACCTTCTGGATGAGGTCTCAGTGTGCTCAGTGTTTTTGTACAAACCTGAAAGCCTCAACAAACCTGAGTGTTCTCATTTGCCAAAATGGACCGCATTCAAAGGGAAACTGCTCTAGGATTTGAAATAACAAGCTGCTGAATGTGTGAAATCTTCCCACTGTCCTTATAAATACACAATACCCCTTTACTCACAGCCATAATTTTTGAATGAGGTGGCTCGAAAATCCATGAAGGGAGCATACTGTGTGTGTGTGTGTGTGTGTGTGTGTGTGTGTAAATGTCCAGTGCAGTCATCCAGGACTGAAGCTCAATGTGGCAGCCTGTCTCTGTGGTGATCCTCTAGGACTCTGGTGCCCCTGCTGCTGCTGCTGTGCCCTGGGCTCTCCCAAGGTGACCTTCTTCACCATCTTGCCATTGGATCCTAGAAGGCTCTGTGCCTGTCTTACAGCACTCACACACACAGTGCATACTCACACACAATGAGTGAATGATGTAACAATCCAACCACATTCTTCATGATTATAAATGATAATGATGTTGCACAAATATGGTAAATGGTAAATGGACCTGTACATGTATAGTGCCTTTCTAGTCTTCCAACAACTCAAAGCGCTTTTACAGTATATGGCAAATTCGCCCTTTTACACACATTCCCTCAGTGATGGCAACGCACCCTAACACATTTATACACATTCACACAAAAAATTGGCAGGACTGTATCCCCCCTTTGGTGGCACACCGATGCCACTGGAGCAGAAATGAAATATGTTTTTGTGCCAGTGCTAAGTGAAACCCTTCAGAATCAGAATTAGAATCAGAAATACTTTATTGATCCCAGGGGGAAATTAGTTTGCTACAGTTGTTCCACTCACACAACGTTAAAAAATAGCACATTCACCCTTTCACACTCATTTGGTGATGGCAAAGCAGAACAGAAACTAACTCATTCATACACATTGACACACAGCATCAGTAAAGATCCTGATGCTGTGCATCGGTGTGCTCAAGGATACTTCAACGCATGGCGGGAGAAGCCGGGGATCAAACCAACAACCTTCTGATTAGTGGATGACCCGCTCTTCCTCTAAGCCACAGTCACCCCTGTGTACACTACAAAAAGTAATTCAGTTGACCAATTGGAACCACCTAAATAAATGCATGGTTGCAAGATAAAACTTTATTTAGATAAACCTTTTAAGTTGCAAACATTATTTTGATGAGTTGTGTTAAAATAAATAATGTAGAAAAACTAATTGGAACAAATTAATATTTATGATTAGCTCAGTCAACTTAAAAACTTGTGTTTGTGCTACCAATTATTAAGTAACTGGTAATTAAAAATATATTTGATATGGAGTGAAGATGTGAGTAGAGCTAACCCCCCTAACTCAATGTAGTACATTTGCTGAACAGAATTTCTATATATCTATCTATCTTCTATCTATTTCTTTCTATCTATCATATGTTACTTTTCTCTTCCTATCCCATGCTTTAGAACAATGCAGAAACATTATAAGAAGTGTATACCATATGAATGCAGCATCAGTCAGGATCAAGATCTTTGTTGTGTGATATTCACATCCTTTAATTTTCAGGTGACATCCTCACTTACGCATTGCAATTTGTTTAGTTTTGTGTGGAGTGTGTGCCAAATTTAAGGTCAGATATTTGGAATAAATAAGGTTTAGTGCTGAGAGTCAATATCATTTGCAAGTCTAATGGTTGGCAGTCCTGCAGAAGCCCATCCCACGGTCGTTAATGAATTTAAACAACCCACTTAAAATTATGACACGTGTGGGGACAATGATTGATTCCTTACCGATCTGAATTTAAGGCCTCTGAATATTTCTGGCCAGGAAGTGGTAATATCTGGTACATCTTCTCAAAAAGTCACTAGTTGAAACTTCTGATGTTAATTAGTGCAAATCATTTCCTGACACATTAAATCAATTCTTGCTAGAAACCCTCATCTGCACGTTTACTTTGGAAAGTCTGATGTTTATCCTCCTTCATCCATGTGTAGACTGGTGTAGACCTAGAGCTGCAGTAACATTTTCCTCTGGTAATGAGGTGTGCTTGTAGTACATGCATTGCTTACTCCTTGAACACACACTGCAGCAGGCCGGAGAGGGGAGGGGAGGGGAGGCTAAGCTTCACGTATCTATAATTTATCCAACTGAATTTGGTCTATTTTTAGTCCAGGGCCACTTCTGTAGTATGTGAGTGGAGTTAATTAAGTGCGTGGCCTTTTCCTATCTCTGCTTTAAATAAATGTGACTGCTTGCTGCATGTGTTTGAGCGAGGACAGATCACTGCACTAATATCTGCACTACTCCTTCCTTCTTTGTCTTTCACCTCCTGATTGTCTTTCTCTTTACTTCTGCCTGTTTTACTCTATAATGTCTACATTGGCTGCTTTGCTGCTATACTCTTTTCATCTGATATACACATAACAACAGCGCTACTTAAATCTCCCTCCATTCCTTTTAAGGCTAAAGTTGTCCTGTACATGCATCTTTGGGGAAAACATGCTTGTCTGTCTTTTGAAATTGTGCATCAGGCTGCTCGTTAGGTAAATGCTGCTATCATATATGCTAATCTTATATGTGTGGTGTTGCCACTTACACGCTTCCCCTATGCTCTTTTTGTGGTTTTTGGAGCAAAGAAGTGCAGTATGTTCAGTGCCTGAACTGGACCAAAAAAGGTTGCAGTGCCCTAATTCAGCATAACCATAACCCTAATTCTTTCAGTGTTTTATCCTTATCAACAAGGATGTTTTCTGTGCTATTTTTATTTTTCTTAGCGTTAAGCAAGCTACGTGTTCATATGGAGAGTTGCAGTTGTTGAGGAGTTCCTCACCAGCATTGCTGTACACAGAGTTTTAGAAATGCAGTGGTCCAAAAACTGAATTTGAGAGCATCAAAACTTCAAAGTAGTTATCTTTATACAATTATTTCATGACTTTTATTGTATACTGCTTGAAAAAAAAGTGACCTCAGTAGTGTGTACGGCCATGCTCACGAGAGGTGGCAATACTCAATACTGTACAGTCCCATTACAGAGTGTAATGCTGCGCTGGTGGTAGAGGTTGTTAAAGTTTCTAATTTGCTAAAAGGTTTCCTCAAAATTGAGATTGAATGATGTAATAATCTCCTATCTAGAACAAGAATTTTTGATCCCACTATTTATTGTCTTTCCTCTAAAGACATGAATAAGGCAAGTAGGAAAGGTGGTCCCTGGGTGAGATCACTTTTAGGTTTTCACTGGGTTATCGTTAATATTTTTTTCACCACTAACTTTTAATCTCTTTAAAACATTAGCTTTGTTATTAAAAGTGATAGGTGGGCAATAGACTTTCTTAATACAAAGATTCATGGACACCTGGCGTGTCCATTTTTCTTTCCTCATCCTGAGCACCATATGTTACACACATATCTGGTCCTCTCTGAACCTGGCGGTGGTTCTGCTAAAGGGATTTATTCATGGGAGGATGCGTGGTTGGCTCCCTGCCACTAATACTGTATCAGTGTAGGAAAGTTAGGAACTCAACTGCAAAGAACGAATCACAGACACACACACCCAGTAGCATTACGCACAATGAATATCTATCAAGCTGACCTTTGGCTGTTATCCTAGACAGAAAGTGAGTACAGTACATGACCTGAATTATAATCATATGAGCAGACAGCACCTCAATAAATATGATTTATGTTGCAACATTTTTTTTCTCATTAATTCCAAAATTGCTGGACATTAATAATTAAATTACTATGAGCCTTAGGTCATTAGGTCAGTAATCCTCACCAGTTAATTCACTATATTTAGGAAGGCGCAGTTGAAGCAATCTCAAAAGCAGAAGTGAGGCATTGTAGACGTGCTGGTCATTAGCAGCTGAAATAAATTGGTGCTTTTTCTTTCCTCTAATCTTGTTTTAAGGTTAGAAGTGGGGAAAATAACTTTAACATTCAAATTGCACTTTTAAAGCAGGCCAGTAGAGAGCAGTGTTATTGAGCCTCACCCCTACACTGATTTGAAAGCTGCTAGATCAGAGCTTTTTAATGTTACAAACATTTCTTCCTTCCTGCTAGATATTTTAGAGGATGCTGGTGCTTTGTGACAAGCCTTGCAGTGCTGATAAGAGGAGAAGGACACATGTCCTGGGTTTGAGTCCATAATCCTCCAGCTGCAGCTGCAGGCTGGCACAGACTAGTGCTCAGCGCTCTGGAACATTTCAGAGCTTCTGGAATACTTCTTGGTTTCAATGGACAAATGGTTTCTTCATTACTACAGTGTTTTGTATTTCCAAAAATTTATTTATATCAACAATACTGCTTCAAAAACGGGTTTTCCTTCTGTCTGTGTTGATCCATTTAAGTTCTGTTAAGTAAAGTAAAAATTACTTATATGGGACTCTCTGACTACAAGTCTGCTGTAGTGAATCCATGAGAAGGGACAGAGGAGAGTCTCGTAGAGCAGTTCATTTATTAGTGTCTACATACAACACTACTCCAAGATAAACCCTAAAACACTCTATGGCTTAAAGAGACCTGAAACACATCACATATGCAGTAAGTAAATATAAGGAAGATTCAGTTCCCTACCAGTGTTGATGGGTCATTTCACCGTGGTAATAATGGGGAAGGTGGGGGGGTAAAACAATACTCATTTCAACAGAATTAAAAACAATTCCCTCAGTTTGCTGCTCATCTTTTGTACATTACACACAGTTTCCCTACAACAAAGAAGCAGCTCCTGGGTATTTAGTTTGTAATGCTCCACTGACAGAGGGTAACACCATAATTAAGTCTCCCTACTGTACATGTCCTGGTGGGAGTAGGACCCAAAATAGCACTGTGTTTCAGGGATTAAAGGGCTGTGATGGTGTGTTGCTACAGTTACTGGTGTGATAATGAAATATGATCTGGGAAATCCAGTTTGAGTAACAAATCTATTCATTTTGAAGGCTGATTATATACACAGTGGCTTATAATAGTCTGTGACTGGACACCTCTGGGACTTTGTGTGCATTGTTATTTAACGTTGCATTCAGTTCAGCTTAAACCTTTGAGCCGTATTGTATTGCTGGAGCTGTATCTGAATGCGGCCTGACCAGGGTGAGGGACATGGAATTAAATCTGGCATTAGTGTGCAACCCTGGAAAAAGCACATCCCTTTCACTTAGAGTGTTCGCTAATACACATGTATCTTCCTGTGTAATAAATACATAATATATAAGATAACTGTCATTTAAAACTTAATTCAATTCAATTCAATTTTATTTTATTTGTATAGCGCCAATTCATAACAGAAGTTAATCTCAGGACACTTTTCAAATAGAGCAGGTCTAGACCGAACTCCTTTTAACATTTACAGA